>CAUYRT010050463.1:0-22955 GCA_963574885.1 Lepilemur ruficaudatus
TGAGACATAATAAATCCTGAAGACTCTTCCTCAGATGCAAATCTGGATCCACCCGATCGCGGGAGCTGGAATGCAAGGCGTGGGGAGTGACTGCAAGACGCCAGCTCGGCCTCCAGCCCCGGCCAGCACTGGGGGCGCTGAGGAACTTCCCCTCTCCTGCCACCCCCTGGTGTGTCTTCCACTACCTGGGCTACCAGGCGCTGGTTTTCATTGAGCCACGTCTCCCTCATCGCAGCCTTTCGGTCAAAGCGCCGGGCCAGCTGCTCCAGCTTCTCCTGCCGAATGAGCTCGTTCCTCAGGGCCAGCTCCCGCTGGTACTCGGCCTCCTCCAGGCTCTCCCAAGCCTGCAGAGAGGGGCATGAGAATTCTTGGGGCACAGGAGAAACACCTGGATTTTGGGGCTCCATGTCCTTCACCTGACACTGGGTGATTTCTGGAATCCAGGTAGAGCTTGATGCTTGTAGGTGAGGTGGCAGATTAAAGGCCAGTAAAAGGCTTTCATTCTGGCCCACCAAAGATTCAGGGAGCACTGGCCATGACCCCTCCACCCCAGTTCCCTCTTCCCCTAAACCAGCCTCACACTCTTCACTTAATATGTTTTCCACCTCTCTGCTCAATAAACTGTTATGGACTAAAATTAGATTAGAACTTCCAGGTGGTGTTAAGTCTCCACCTCTGAAACATCATAAGGCACTTCCTTTCTGTTATAAGTAGTCAATATTCCATATTTAAAGACAAACTCAAGGTCCTAGAGAGGACAGGCTATAAAACTGGCTCTGGGCATCTGAACAGGGGGCTGAATTGAAGGGGGCTGAGAGTCTGACCTCTCAGACCAGGTTCAGATAACTCCCTCAAATAGGCAGCACAGGGATTAACAACACTGAAGAAAGTGGGTTGGGTTATCCTGGTCCAGTGACCATTCCCTGTGCCCTCATCAGGAGCTCAATCAACCCACTGGCAACACGGAACGGAAAGCGCTGCTGTACCCGGTTGATGTCAGACACTAGCTTCCCGTCGTGGGGTGTGTACACCTTCTGATTGTTGGCTCTCATCCGGGACTGGATGGTGAAGAGCAGGACTTCCAGATTCCCCTTCTCCTGAAACCTGTGGAGAAAACAGAGGTAGGGACATTGTTGTCTAGATCCCAGGCCAAATTTTTTGCTGAAGTCTACATGGAACCCTGGCATCTTGGAGCTTGGATAGCGAAGCATATTTCCCTTAAAAACACAGAAAAGGTAGAAAATCTATAGGTCTAATTACCTGTTAGATCTATCATTCTCTCCAACTGAGATCTAACAGGGGTTTGGGTCTCTACAAAAGAAACCAGAGAAAACAAAATGGCTACCACAGCATTTAGCTTCCATAAGGGAATGGCTAACTGAAGTATTCTGGAAACATGTGTAAATTTCCAGTTTTACCAATTGATACAAAGAAACCCTCTCTGTTCTGCAAAGGAGGGAAGCATCTGACTAGCTTTCTAGTCAGTTTGCTACCAAACAAGTCGAGTTGATAAAGCCTTAGCAGCAGTGTTACCCACGTAAGAGCAGAGCGTACTGCCCTGGAAGCAGTGCTCACGTGAGTCCTAATGACACTGGATCTCCCGACAAGTCCTAGAGCCAGATGCTTCCAAGGGGGCAGGAAAGGCTGGGCTCTGGGAGGACTGTAGGTGTTGGAGAGAGAGAATTGGAGCAGGATGGATGTCTATATCACGTAGGGTCCAAGCTCCAGGTAACTGGGAATTTTCTCATTTCTGTGCATATCCAAAAGTCCACCCACTTCTACATCTTTGTCATGGCAGTCAGGAAGCAGATATATGCAAAGTCCCCACCCTGAGCCCAGCCTAACACATATCAGTGCTCACAGCCCCACAGAGCCACTTCAGTGGGCTGTGGCCCTGAAGCACTGTCTATACAGCCAAGAGATAATAACCCTGTGTGCGGTGGCTGGTAGATTCACAGGGGATGTTATCTATATTGAATTTAGGCCTTCAAAAGTGGGTTAGTGTCAAACCAGAAACCAGATACTTGTTTACAGTACATCCTAGACTTGGTGTCTCACCTCTCCCTGTTTGAGAGTTGTGAATGGAGAGTGTGGGAGATGACAGGGGGAGGAACAAACAGGGGGTACCACCAATGAGCTAGAAACCTGTTTCAGGAGAGCTGGACAAGCTAACGGCAGACTAGCTGGAATGCCCCCCGTGCATACATGTGCATGTGTGCATGTTTGTGTGTGTATGCATGCATAGTTGTGTGTATACATATGTGCATGCATGAGTGAGTGCACACATAATTGTCCATGTTTGTGAGATTGCGTGTGTGCATGTACACATGCTATGTATGGCTGTATGTGTGTGCATGTGTGTATGGTGGTATGTGTTGCTATGTGTGCACATATGTGCATGCATGTGCATGGTTGTGTGCATACGTGCATGCATGTGTGTATGCACATGTGAACATGCATATACACATAAGCCCCCCACACTGGCTAAGTACTCTGCTACTGAGCAGTGATAGACAGGAGGGAAAAAGAAGGATGTACTCGATTAACCATAAGGCCCACACAGAGGTCTCAGGGGCCCAGAACACAGAGGTTATCACCAGGAGCAAACCCGCAGCTCAGTGGGCAGACAAGAGAGGAGCTTTCCAGCACAGGGTCATCAAACAAACTCAGAAACCTGAGATTTCCCTGCTGTTCTTCCTCAGGGACTTGGGAGGAGCCACTTTCTTTGGCTATGCATTGGGGTTTCCTATAAACTGATGGCCTGGGAGTGGGGTGGTGAAGAGGGGCCTGAGCTAGGTGACAGGGGTACAGCTCTCTAACCTTGAGGATGTGCTTGTGGATATACTTCTAAGGCCCAGAACCTGGCTACCTTTTGGCGGTCAGTTTCTCAGCCCCTGAATACCGCCCTCCCAGGTGCCAGGGCCCTTACTTGGGTGGCTTTTCCACGGTGCGGTACGTGCTGAAGGCCTGCAGCTGCTGCTGGACGCCAGCCAGTGAGTTGGCAAACTTGCGGTTGTTTAGGACAGTGATGGTCTGCTCGATCCAGGTGAGCAGGTCCGAAGCTAGCCCACTATACTTTTCAATCATCTTCTCAGTCTCAATGGCATGGTCGATGACCTAAGAAATCACCTTATTATTCATTCTCATTAGAAGGACATTGCCACCAAAGAGACCACCAACGAGGACCATAATCAAGGGACCCTGAAATGAGGCTCCCACCTCTCAAGCCCTGGAGTGCTCTAGGTTGGGTTTGTTCCCTGAGCCCAAGACTGTGGCCAGGGCAGGAGGAGTGGACTGGAAGTGGGCGAAGCCCTCCTCCTGCACTGGCAGGCAGCAGAGAGCTGGCCCTGCTGGGATTTGGGAGCAGCTTCCCCCCTCCCCAACCCCATAGCAGTTTGATAAGCTTGCTGTGCCAGGATGCCAGCCACTAGGGGGGCCAGGGTTTTATTTTAAAATGTTTATGAAGAATGTAGGCTGCCAAACACTGTCTTTGCTAAACACCAGGCACACAAAGATGAATGAGAAACAGTCCCTATGCTCTAGGAGCTATGGGCCTAGCAGGGGACAGGAATGTGGCATAGGGGTCTGTACAGAGGGGTGAGTTCCTGGTACACCGTGAGCCCCTAAGAGGTCTGCAGCCACAATAAACAACTCAAATAAAAGCCCATATTGGTTTCTATGGGAATGTTCATGAGACACAGGTCTCTGGGTGGAGGACAGGCACAGAGCCATCAATGTGTCAAAGGTCAGCTTTGGAGCAAATTGAAGGGTGGATGATCTGCACCCCCCACCATAGCTGGGGGCCCAGGCATAAAGCTTTTAGGATGCAAAGGGATCCCCTCAGTCTGGATTTGGTTGTGGCAAACAGGGAAAGGGTGACACTCTGGTTCCAGGACAGCTTGGTACCTTGCCAACACGTTTGCCCTCCACTGCCAGCACCTTCATCTTGGAAAAGTAGTGGTAAAAGGCCACCACGTAGGTGATGATGGATTTCTCATCAGGGTTTTCTGTAAAGACATCTGTAAGGGGAAAGGGTGCACTCTAAGGACCAAACTGGAAGCAGAAAGGTCCGGCCCAGAGGGCTTACCCTCTACTCCTCCAGCACGAAGTTCGACCACAGCCAGGAAGTGACAACTACTGGGGCAGGAATGGAAGGGAGTGATGGAATCCGCATCAGAATCACAAATTATGAAAGAAGAAAAGAAGAGAGATCTGAAGTCCAATTGGGACCTCCAAACAGGCCAGGTGAGGCGCTGGGAACGAGCCCGGAGCTGTGGAGCAGGCCCTGAGCCTGCCTGGCCACCATGTCCACAGCCCACCTGGCACCTGGACTGGCCTCCGAGGGCCCCCGTCAGTCTGGCTCCCTCCAGCTTAGCAAGCGCCATCTCCCAGTGCCTCAGTGAGGGGCTGGCCAGGCAGGTGCGGCTCACCTTCGGGGTCAAGGAGAGGGATGATGCCCAGCTGGCGCTCGGCCACATCGAATGCGTGCTCCAGGTTGTGGCGGGCATTGGAGTCCTTCAGCTTATCAAAATCAATCAGGTCAGGCCTGGGGACAAAGCTGGACTGTGAAAAGGGAGCGGCCATGGCATCCCCCCGGGGCAGGGCAGCCTCAGCACGGAGCAAAGACACTGGGCGGACGTGGTGGGGCAGGAGCAGTGAAAAAAGGAGACGGGAGCAAGGCAGAGGGGCAGGTGTGAGCCCCGGCACATGAGGAAGTGGGCAGCAGGGACGCTATGGATGTCAAGGGGGAAAGGACAAGGAACAGCAGAGCTAACATTCCTGTGACCCAGTATTAAGTGCAATGTGTCCAAAAGCCTCAGGGAGGCTCAGTAAGTCCCCGTGGCCGTCCCCTCCCTCTTACCGGTGCTTGTGTATCAGGGCGTTAAAGGCCAGGCCATCCTTCCAGCTGGAGGTGAAGTTGGTGACATTGACACGGGGGTAGCTGCATCCAAGAGAAACATTAAGAGCTAAGAAATAGATTCTTTCGTGGCCCAAACAAGTATACAAACTGAGGGCCAGTACTCCAGGAGAAGAGTGGACCTGTCCCTTCTTGAACCGCTTCAACATAAGGGGACAGCAGCTAAGTGACACAGAGAGGCCCCCCCGTAAGATGTGAACCTGTACATCAGACAGACCCCACGGCCTGACGGCAGGCGACTTTGGGAAAGAATCCTGCATCCCAGCCTCAAAGAGTCAGGTCAGGGTAGATGGGGTGTCAATTACACTGAAGCAGCTATAGTTCTGGGCAATGATGTCTAGTGTCCCTTGGGATGACAGTGTTTGTGGGGAGCCAGGGGCTCAGGGCAGGGGGTGGGGGGAGAATGTGACAAAGGCTTGGCTCCCAGGGCATACCCTGCTGTCTTCATCTGACACCATAACAGCAACGCGTCCTTGGCCGAGCGCGTCTCCTGGCCTTCCTGAGTTTCGATAACAATGTCCTGAATCTGAGGGTGGCAGAACGAGAGAGATTTGAAGTGGATTTGCATCTGGATCTGTGCCTGCCTGCTTTCCCTGGGAGGCTGCCCTCCTCTTCCCCTCCATTGCCGTCCGTCAGCAGCGCCAGCCCTGCAGCGACACCGAGGCCTGGGTCCCGGCAGTCTCTTTCCCTGCCTCGGTCAGCCAGCACGGCACAGCCACAGCTTCCTTGCGTCATAAGAGACAGCTCTAATTGGATAACCCTAACGGGTCACTGAGACAACGATGAGACGCCCTGGTCCCTCCTCTGGGGTGCGACACGCTGCGAGGCTGGGGAACAATATGAGTGTTGGGCAGTATTGTATTTTCTTTAGCAGTTCCTTTTGCCTTTTCATTCTTCCTGAGTCTGCTACTATTATTGCTTAATCTTGCGCACTCATGGAGAGTAAGTTGGACATCCAGGACGATGTGGATGAGGTGCTCGTTCTGTGAGTTGTGTGTTCTCTTCTCCTCCTGCCCTCGCCTCCTCGGCTAGGTTCTTTCTGTCCCCAAACCAGCAGGTGTAAGGCCCTGTTTTCCCTCTCTCACCCTTTCTAAATTTCCTAACAAGTAATCTGGACTTTGAATTTCAGGGTGAGAAAACTTTCTGATTGGAAACTATAAAAGCAGATCTTCTGCACTATTTTTGCAATTTCTGAATCAAATTATTTGCCAAACCAAGAAGTTACACATGTTGGGGGAGTGGATACAGATAGGAAGATCTTCTAGCCAGATCTCAACCCAGCGACTAACTAACTTTTATCTTCTCCCTCAAAAGACTACATGATGGACTGAGCAGCTTGCCCTGAGCATCAGCGATTTGGGGTGACACGGAAGATGGTTGCTCCTTTCTACAAGCACTGTCCCATCGGACAGGTTTCTAGCCTCCTAGAATGTGCACTAACAGTCTAGTCACCATTGTGTTGTATAAGATTCCCAAGCCCTGTCCAACATTGAGAGGCCCCCTCGACTTCCTCTGCCCCCTGCTAGCCCACCTGGAAGCGGAGGATGATGGTCCAGATGAGGCCCAGGACCAGGCGGTGGTTGCCGTCGACGATGTCATGGGAGCCCATGTTCTCCAGGTGCACGCGCTGCTCCTTGAGGAACTGGAGGGCCTTGTCCACGTTCTCCAGGCAGTGGATGCGCATCTTCCCCTTGGTGGGCTTTGGCTGGAGGATAGCAGTGGCCCCCGTGGGCATGAAAGGGCTGTATGGTGGCCCCAGAGGCAGCTGCAGCCTGGACCAGCTTCTGTCATCAGCACCTCCAGCCACCCTCCTGGCCAAACTCCAAGTCTCACAGTCACTCCTTGACACTTTTCAATCCCTTCCTTACAGCAAAGTTCACAGGTTCCCTCCCTCAAGCACTCAGAGCTCTGCAACCAGGCTGCACTCTGAACAAAACCTTCTGAGGGGGTAATAAACGGCCTTCAAACACAGTAACACAACAGATAGCTAATTGAGCCCTTCTGATGTGCCAGGCACAGTTCTAAGAACTGTTTATAGCCAGTCAGTGATCACAGTGGCTTTTAGCTTCGCAATGGATAATGGGCTCAGCCCTGCCAACCAACCTCCTCCCTCCCCTGACTGTCCCCAGCCAAATCTCCAGGGGAACCGTCACTGATGACATCATCTGAAGGGATCCCCCGGGGTAACAATCTAGCAGGAATTTCGGCACAGGCTGAGCAGAACTTCAGCCTGGAGTTGAAAAGGCAGCAGAAGAACGTGGTACCTTTTCATTCAAACCCCGAGGATCTCAGAGTACTTCATCAGGTACAGGCTTCATTCATTGCACACATGGGGGAAATGGAGGTAAAATGGGTCGTATCTGGTAGGCCCAAGGTCACAAAGTTTCCTTTGTGCTGAGCAAAGCAAAACCCTTCGTCTACATCTCCTTCAGGGGCAACGGGACTGCTAGGAGGGTTACAACCGAGAGGGCCTCTCATGAATGTCCACTGGGAGCAGGGGCAAAGCACACAGCAAAATAGCTTCCCTGCTTTCCTGTTGGTTCCAAGAGGGATGCATCCTAGCCCATGTGAGGGGGCCAAGAGCCAGGCCATTGCAGGCCAGCCACAGATGGCCAGACTCCAGTGAGAAAGTCAAGAGCTCCGTGTGGTTTCTGGGGGAAGCATGAAATGGTGGGAGTGGTCAGAAGGGAACAAGACGTTCTGGAAAGAGATCAGAGAACCCAGTAAGCCACATGGACACTTCACATTATAAGCACTGGAACCTCCCAAAGGAGCAGAGAGAAACCTTGGAAGGCTGTGAGAACACAAGATGTCCACAAACCATGCCTTTGCTGGAGAGGGGCTGATGGCACCAGCGCCAGGGCCCAGGGAGAGGGGCCGCGGCACAGAAAGGGGCCTTACCAGCATCTCTCCGGAGAGCACCTCCAGCAGCTTGATGAGCATCCGCCCGTCCCGCAGGTCCTTGTAGAGATCCGTGATGCGGCAGGACACTCGGGCCAGGTGGGAATTCACCCATTTCGTGAAGGTCTTTTTCTGAACAACTTCCCGCTCGTCTGGGTGGAGAAAGGAGTCTTGGGTGAGGCACCTGAGGTTGGCAGCATTAATGTGACACGGAGCCAAGGGGTGTTACCTTAATCCCAGGGCCCCGCCCCCCACCCCGTCCCAAGTGGAGGAGGTTGATGAATCCACTCCCTTCCTGGGAGCATGTGCAGTCAAAGCATAGGCTTCCAGCAACACCAATCCATGTGCCAGTGGAACAAAGGCAACAGAGAGATCACTCCTACCGCCACCACATTCAATGCGAATTATCAGGACACCACTAATTCAGCCATCTGCTTCCCTGTACCAGTCAGAATACTCTGTACTGTTGTGCCATCGAGCTCAGATTTCAATGCCAGGTTCACTCACACATCCATCCGTCCATCCAACAAATAATCCCTCTGCCTAGGTCCCTCCTAGGCTCTCCCAGTCCCTCCACTCTGCCCCACCCCCTTCACCGAACTCCTATTTATCCTTTAAGAGACAGTATAAATGGAGATTTTCCTGACTCCCTCTGGCCTGGGTGGGTCTCCCCTTGAGTGCCCCGACCCCTATGTTTGCATTTCCAGGATTAGTTGAAGGTCTGTCTCTCTTATAAAACTGGAGGCTCCTTGAGCCCAGGGAAATCTGTCTTGTTCACCTCTTGCCCCCAGGGCCTGCAGCCTGGTGTGCAGTCAGTGCTCCATAGCTGTGCTGTGGCTGACCGTAGAAACATTTATTTAGTTCCTATTATGTGACAGGCTGTGCTAGGCCTGATGACACAGAAAGGTAAAACAAACTGCCTGTCTTCAAGGAGTTCCTGGTGGGTGGAAGAGGATGGTGAGCCAGGGACAGTTAGGCTATGGAGAATGTATGATCCATGTGCGGCTAGTGACAATGAAGGTCTGGACGGGGGGTTATCCATTGCATTGTGCTGTCTTTCTCACCCCCAGAATAGCAGGAGGGATTCTTGATCTTCAGCCCTGGAAAGGTGAAAGGACACCCTCACTCTAAGTCAGCACCAGCCCAAGCCGAGCCCAGGCCTGTACTGTGCCAGGTTTGGAGGGGCACTTCCCCGCACCTCTGTACAAAGGATGCTGCTGACCCGCCCGATTAGGGCTGGGGAAGCTTGGGCAAGATGCTGGAGAGGGGACAGGAGACTGAGATGGCACCAAAAGAGGGGAAAGAATGGTAGAGGGGAGAAGGTGGAAAAGAGAGAAGCAGCAGCAGCAGCAGAAAGGAAATGAGACAGGGACAAAAGGAGAGGAGAGAGAGAAGCAGGGAGCCCTCACTCTGGTTTTGTGAAGCTTGTGGCCATTGGCTTCTGGGCGTTTGGGTTTGAAGCTTCAGGGCAGGAGCCAACCAGCAGGGAGGCTGGGCCTGGGGGCTGTGGAGGGGCCCTGAGGAGGGCCCGTGGGGGCAGGCCACAGCCAGGACAGACTGGAGTGGCCCAGCCAGGAGGGATGTCAACACTACGGGAGAGGCTGGCAGCGTGCTCGGCTGAGCCCTGGCGCTGGAAGAGCTGGCTTCTTAAATTATTAAATATCTGATTTAACAACAACAAAAAGAGGAGCTCAGCCGGTTCTGCCTCAAGGGTATAATCCTGGCAGTTCCTGAGGCCGCAGCATCAAATGCCTTCCTACTTCCTGGCTATTTTAGTGTTAGGAACTCAGCCCCTCTATTCATCAGTTCATCCATTCAGCAAATGTTTACCTACATCCGCCAGGTGTGGGCCCTGGGTTCAGCGGGGGAATTCAAGGACCAACAGTCTCTATCCTTGAGGCAGACAGACTCTATTATAAGTATGATGAGGTCAGGGTTTGAGATGTATATGAAGAATTCTATGGCAGCCATCTAAATGAGACTTCCCAGAGGAAAAGTACTACTCCTGAATAAATATAAAATATAAATATATACATATAAATATAAAATTAAAATAGGATTCATTCATTCTGGGCAGTTTCAGGGGGAAAATCACCCTTACTCTTTTGTCAGTAGCAAATTAAACCGCTTCCCTGATTTCAACGGAGGCTTTAGCAAAACATAACTAAAGGTTTGATGATGTACTGGCCAGAAAGCCACTGCATTTATGTCTAGATTCAACAGAGCCGGCCACAGTCCCACAGTGCTGTCCCTAGAAACCAGATCTGTTCTTTAAGTGGCTTACTCTTCAAATCAGATGTGCAGCCTCTGATTAAGGGGCTGAAATTTTTAGCTCCTTTAGAGGCTACACTCCTTTCTTCCTTCCTCCTTTTCCTGTCTTTAACAATACAAAAATTTCATTACACAGGTGCTAAGACCTGTTTATTTGTGCTTGGCAAAAGGTAAGGAAGAGCTTCTAGCTAGAAGATGTGGAATTTAATTCTAGGCCACTGGGCTGCCACATTTACTGGTGTAGAAGTTATGATAAAGCACCCTTAGACCTCCCCAGTTTTCAACACACAAATGATGCCTCCTGGACCCCCAAACACCAGAGCTGCAGGTATAGAACACAGGTAGGTGGCCTCCTGACTGCCTGTCAGTTGAAGGCTGGGATGAAACTGCCTGGAGTCCCCAGCACCCTCAGACACTCTGCAGTGCTGAGAATGGGAGAGATTCAAGGCTAATACGATGAGAAGGAGAGAAAAGGCCCAGGAGTGGGGATTAATTCCCATTAGCTCATTTGCTCAGCCCTCCACCCCGGCACGCTCAGCACACATTCACTCCGAGTGGCCCAGACACTTCCCAGGAGCTGTCCAAGTGCAGGAGAGGCGGGTGGCCCAGAACCAGCTGGGCTGGGAACCATGGTGGTGTGGACAGGAGGAGAGGCGGCTGTGCACTGGGCCTGCTGTCTCTAGGAGACCTGGGACATCCTGCAGGGACCTGTTGTGGAAAGGAGGCCTCAGCGAGGACCTGCCAGGAGCTAGGCCTTCCTTCCAGAGCCCTAATCCTGTCTGTGCAGGAAAGGGGTGAGCCCACCATATGGACTGGCTCACAGCCTCTGCTGCCATCAAACCCAGGGCCTCTCCATCCCCCTCTGTTCTTGCTTTCCCCATCCTTCCCGGGCTGTGGCCATCCTCATCGCCCTCCCCACCCCACGTGTTAGTGCTTCCCCTAAGAAAACTCATCTTCTTCCCTGATCAGCTCTGATGCAATTATTGACCGGGTATCACGACTGAGCAATCTTTTCTTTACACCCTCTTCGAAGGTTTACTTTGAGGTCAAATATACCGGTAACACGAAAACCCTCAAATACTTATCCACTAATACCTGAGTTCATATATGGACAGTGCTGGCACATAGAAAGCGTGCCGTGATGCGAACCTTCCTTACCATCACCACTGCTATTACTGCGTGCAAGGGCCTGTCCTAGAGGCTGCAGGGCACGGGTGGAGGTGGGGATGGGGGCTAAGGCAGGCTCACTACTCCCCATAAGGCCTCATGATTTAGGTGGGGAAACAAGACCCAAACTCACAGTTAATTTTGCAACCACACAGGAAATAAACGGCAGTTCACTTTAATAACGCAAAAGCTATCACAAGGTAATTAATACTGGCTTTATTACCAAATTAATGCCCGTGGGGTCCAAGAGGAGAGAGATCACTTCCAGTTAAAAGGGAACGTGTGAAGAGAACCACTTTGGACAGTCAGAATGGGGGACAGCCAGGGAGACAGAACGAGCCCAGGCAGACAGGCACAGAACGTCGAAGCTTGTTCAAGGACTACTGAGTCTCTATAGGTTAGAAGAAAATGTGGGGAAAATGGTTTTCAATAGGATGTGGAGAGGCTTGAGTGTGAGGCTAAGAAGTTTAAATTTAATCCTAGAGGCAAAAGGGACCACTGAAGGTGTAGCAGGGTCATTTCCTGAAACATGAATTTGTAAGGTCCCCAATGATAATAAAGAGACAAAATGTTTCAGATTACATCTCAAAATAAGTGTGCAAAATCTATACAAAGAAAACCTTCAAAGTCTCCGGGCACACATAAGAAAATTTGAACAAATAGAAAGGCACACTGAGTTCTTTTTTTTGTTTTTTGAGACAGAGTCTCACTTTGTTGCCCAGACTAGAGTGCTGTGGCGTCAGCCTAGCTCACGGCAACCTC
Organism: Lepilemur ruficaudatus; assembly: GCA_963574885.1. NCBI lineage: Eukaryota > Metazoa > Chordata > Mammalia > Primates > Lepilemuridae > Lepilemur > Lepilemur ruficaudatus. The sequence goes on from CAUYRT010050463.1 coordinate 12,020, forward strand.
AAACTCCTGGGCTGAAGTGATCCTTCTGCCTCAGCCTCCCAAGTAGCTGGGACTACAGGCATGAGCCACCATGCCCGGCTAATTTTTTCAATATATATTTAGTTGGCCAATTAATTTCTTTCTATTTTTAGTAGAGACGGGGGTCTCGCTCTTGCTCAGGCTGGTTTCGAACTCCTGACCTTGAGCAATCCGCCCGCCTCAGCCTCCCAGAGTGCTAGGATTACAGGCGTGAGCCACCGCGCCCAGCCACTGAGTTCTTGAATTAAACACTCAATAGCATCAATATCAATTTATCCTAAATTAACATACATATTGAGGGCCTGGCGAGGTGGCTCATGCCTTTAGTTATCCTAGCACTCGGGGAGGACAAGGCAAGGAGGAGCTTGAGCTTGAGCTCAGGAGTTCAAGACCAGCCTGAGCAAGAGTCAGACCCTGTCTCTACTAAAAATAGAAAGAAAATTAGCTACGCATGGTGGCGCAGTGCCTGTAAACATAGCTACTTGGGGGCTTAGACAGGAGGATCCCTTGAGCCCAAGAGTTTGTGGTTGCAGTGAGCTGTGATGATGTCACTGCACTGTAGTCAGGGTGACCAAGTGAGACTCTGTCTCAAACAAAACAAAACAACAACAACTATATATATACATATATATATATATATATGTATATATATATATAGAGAGAGAGAGAGAGAGAGAGAGTCAGAGAGAGAATAGTATTTTAAATATATTTAAATTATATAATTTAAATTTTGACAAATGATTCAAAACTTCATTGGAAAAATAAGCAAACACAAATAACTAGGAATGTTCTGAAAAATGAGAGTAATAAAGATCAGTCAACCTTCCCAGATGTTCTATCAAAGAACTGTATAAACTTATAGGAAAACTGTGTTGTACTGGCATATGAAAAGACGAACATATCCATGGAACAGAAATAGTCCCAGGTATAGATAGGCATTTACTATCTGATAAAAGTGGCATTTCAAACATGCAGGAGAAAGATGGATTATTCAGTAAGGGGTGCTGGCAAAACTGGATGGCCAGCCAGGAAAAGTTAGTTAAATTCATACCTCATACTCCAGGATAAATTTCATTTGGGTCAAAAATGGAAATCTAAAACAATGAAACCATAAAAATACCAAAATCAATCATGGTAAATGTTTTTTATACTGTTAGTGGAAGGAAGGGCTTTCAAAATATGACACAAAATCCAAAAACCATAAAATACAAAATTGAAAGTTCAGGCTGGGCGTGGTGGCTCACGCCTGTAATCCTAGCACTCTAGGAGGCCGAGGCGGGAGGATCGCTTGAGCTCAGGAGTTCAAGACCAGCCTGAGAAAGAGCAAGACCTCATCTCCACTAAAAAAAAATAGAATGAAATTAGCTGGACAACTAAAATATATATACATACATTTATATATAAAAATTAGCCGGGCATGGTGGCGCATATCTGTAGTCCCAGCTACTTGGGAGGCTGAGGCAGAAGGATCGCTTGAGCCCAGGCGTCTGAGGTTGCTGTGAGCTAGGCTGACACCATAGCACTCTAGCCCAGGCAAGAGAGTGAGACTCTGTCTCAAAAAAAAACAAAAACAAAAAAACCCCTGAAAGTTCAACTATATTAAAAAAAATTTGTGTGGACTAAAACACCGTGAGCAAAGTTAAATGAGGAAAATATTTGTAACACATAACACAAAGGGCTAGTTTACTTAAAATGTAAAGAATACTTACAGATTAAGAAAGAAAAGACAAAAAATGAAAACAAAGAGTTAAGAGAAGAAAATTATGTTTCTTAAATGCATAAAAAATTGTTCAAGCTACTCACAATAGAATTACAAATTAAAGGTACACATGCGTGTGCACACAGTCTAATACATGGCCCTTAATTTGTTCAAACAAACTAATCTTTTATAAAAGACATTTTTGAGACAACTGGGAAAATCTGAATATCAAGTGGGTATTAGATTATATTAGGAAATTATTGTTCATTATTAGGTGTAATAATGGTACAATGGTTAGATGGTGAATGTTTTTCAGAGATATATACTAAAGAAATTAAGGATAAAATGTCATGATGATCTTTAATTTACTTTAAAAATACTTTAACCCCCCAAATAGATATGCAAATATGACAAAATATTAACAACTGTTAAATTTAAGGGATGGTTCATTATACTTTTGTCTCTTTTTCATATGTTTGATATTTTTCATACTAAAAGCCAAAAAGGTAAAATGTACACCAAGACACCATGTTTCACTTATCAGTTGGGCAAAGATCAGAAACTAGGATAAAATACTGTGTTGGCAAGGATGTGGGGAAAAAGCATTCATGTGTTACTGGAGAGGGTATAATTGGAACAACCTCTATAAAAGGCAATTTGGCAAGACCAGTAAGAATTATAAACCCACATGCTTTTGGACCCAGAAATTCCACTTCTAGCAATTTATCCTATAGATGCACATTTGCAAAATAATCTACATACAAGTTTATTCATTGCATTTTTTGGAAACAGCAGAAGATTGGAAACCGTCTGATTGGAAACCACCAATAGGGGACTGGCTAAGTTAAAATTATATGTGCATACAATGAAATACTATTAATATACAACTGTACAATGAGGTGCTGTTTATATATATTAATATAAAACAATCTTCAAGATATACGAAGTAAAATAAAACATAGAACGGTATACAGTAAAAGAATAACTAAAGCTGAAAAAAACCAATACAGACCATTTGCTTACGTATGTATAAAATATTCCTGGAAAGATACGTTAAGAAATGGTTAGCACAGGTTGTGGGCAAAGAACTAGGTGTCTGGCAGACTGAGATGGGAGTAAAATTTATTAATTGCCTTTTAATAGCTTTTGAGTTTTAGTCACTGGGTGTACATAAAACTTACTCAAACAGAAACAAATACATTTTCCATAAAATGTTTTCCTCTCCCCTTCTTTCCAAGGTGGCCTAGTTCCTTTTCTGTTTCCTTGCCTTAGGGATTTTTCACCCAGCAGAAATCACAAGCATCTTTAACCCCCTGAGCCCACAACAGAAGCAAAAGGGGGAGAGGAAGGTTTAAGAGGCAGGAGCCCTCTCTCCACCCCTGGACCAAAAAAGGGGACTGAGGTCTGTGGGTAGCTGGGTACGCTAACCTCCCCCACACCACCCTGCTGCTCTGCGAGGTCTTGACCTCTCAAGATTCCCTAAAGGAGTTCAAAGCATAAGGCTCTTCCCTTGCCTGTGTTACCTTTTCACAAGCTTCCTCTTGGCGCCTCCTGCAACCTCCCTCCTCCCTGCTTGGCAAGCAGCACGTGGGCTCCTGGCCCCACCCACTCTAGTACCTGCTTCACCTCTGGGAAGTTTGTCATCAAAAGTCCCCAGCTGGGCTGTTTTAAAAATAGGAGCCTGTTCTCAAGCTAAACGGTAAAGTCCAAGTATCTTATCTTTGGAATCTTAATCTCCCATTTCTGGGCCCATCTATTTATTGCTACCGCGGCTTCCTATGAAACTCCTGTGTGCTTCCTGCCTCTCCTTTTCTCTGTTATAAATCTGCTATCAGGAATTGAAAATAGCAACCTAAATAACCAGCAACAGGGGATTATTGAATACTTTTGGTATAGCAATGAGGATATTAATAAGGCTGTGAAAGAACCTACAATGACAAGAAAGGAGATTATAATACATTTTAAGGGAAAATTCAGATTATCAAACCTCATGCATAATATGATCCTAGTTTTGCAGACCTATATGCATAGAAAAAAACTAAAGCTGGGTGCTGTTATAAGCTGGGGGTAAGACTGTGGGTGATTTTTTTTTCTTTTTATCTGTTTTCTAAAATTTCTGCAGTGAACATATATTACTTTTATAATAAGAAACATCAAATGTCAAAGAAAAATAGGATATAAAGTTCATAAACCCTGAGGAATAAATGATGGAAAGTCCAAAAGGTATCTTTCTTAAGGGAGTCTGCCTTTTTACCAGCTCATAGCCTTACACTATGGGTAACACTAGGTGGTGGGGAAGACAAGTAGGATAAAATGTACCCTGGAGGCAGGTGGACCAGCCTGGGCCAGGGCCTAAAAACAGTCATTTCAGGTTGAGCCCTTTACATGTTCACGCCTTGGGATTTCTCTCCTCCTCATGCCAGGAAGCCAAGCACTTAGGGAAGCACAGCGAGCCATACTCTAACTCTCACGAACTTGTGACAAACCTCAACGACAGAGACGCCAATCCATCATAAAGCCTAGCATAAGGGCAGACCCTCAGGGACACATCATAAATGATGTTGGTGGCATGATTTCTACTGTTCCTGTTTAACTAGTTTGGGGAGGAATTTTTCTTTCAACCAACTAACTTTCTTCACATTGGTAGTGTGAACAGCTAGAAGACAGTTCCCCTGCCCTTCAGGATTTACAATATATTCATAGCTAGGTAGAACTTTATCTAGAACTGCCAATGCAAGAATACAGCACATAAGGCCGGGCGCGGTGGCTCACGCCTGTAATCCTAGCACTCTGGGAGGCCAAGGCGGGCGGATCATTTGAGCTCAGGAGTTCGAGACTGGCCTGAGCAAAAGCGAGACCCCGTCTCTACTATAAATAGAAAGAAATTAATTGGCCAACTAAAAATATATAGAAAAAATTAGCCGGGCATGGTGGCACATGCCTGTAGTCGCAGCTACTCGGGAGGCTGAGGCAGAAGGATCGCTTGAGCCCAGGAATTTGAGGTTGCTATGAGCTAGGCTGATGCCACGGCACTCTAGCCAGGGCAACAGAGTGAGACTCTGTCTCAAAAAAAAAAGAAGAAGCTCTTTCTCATGCCTGGGTGTCAAAGATATCCTACCCTAGTTTTACCTTTCACATTTAGGTTTTGAATGTATCTGGCATTTGCCTTTGTATATTGCCACCTCCATTGCATATCATGGTCCTATATAAAAATGAAACTGTCTCTGAGTTCTCTCTTCTTTTCATTAATCTAATGTCTTAATTACTGTAGGTTTACAGTATGTTTTAATAGATAGTAGGTTGTATTAGTTTGCTAGGGCTGTTGTAACAAAGTACCACAAACTAGGTGGCTTAACAGAAATGTACTGTCTCATGGTTCTGGAGGCCAGAAGTCTGAGATTAAGGTGTCAGCAGAGTTGGTTTCTTCTGAAAGCTGTGAGAAAGAATCTCTCCCATCCCCCTCTCCTAGCTTTTGGTGGTCCTGGCAATCTTTGGCATTCCTTGGCTTGGAGAAACATCACCCCCATCTTTGCCATCATCTTCACACAGCATTCTGCCTGTGTGCATGTCTGTGTCCAAATTTCCCCTCATATTGCATTAAGGACCTACCCTATTCCAGCATGACCTCATCTTAACTAATTACATTATAACAACCCTGTTTCCAAAAGGTCACATTGTAAGGTGCTGGGGGTCAGAACTTTAGCATATGAATTTGAGGGGTCACAGCTCAACTCATAGCAGAGGTCAAGCTTGCCCTCTTTGCTCTTCATTTTTTTCCCTTTTCTTAACTTCTCTATTTGTGGACCTTTTTTGTTTTGTTTTGTTTTTTTGAGACGAGTTCTCTGTTGCCCAGGCTGGAATGCAGTGGTGTCATCATAGCTCACTGCAGCCTCAAACTCCTGGGCTCAAGCAATCTTCCTGCCTCAACCTCCCGAGTAGCTGGGACCACAGGGGCACAGTGCGCACCTGGCTAATTTTTTTCTTTTTTTTTTTTAAGAATCAAGGTCTCACTGTGTTGCCCAGGCTGGTCTCACTCAAACTTCTGCCCTCAAGTGATTCTCCCACCTCAGCCTCCTGAGTAGCTGTGATTACAGGTGTGAGCCACTACACCTGGCTATACCTTTATTTTTGATAAAAATTTTAGAATAAGTTTATAAATTTCCTTTTAAAAACACAACTGAATTTCTTTTTTTTGTCTTTTTTTTTCTTTTTTTTGACACAGAGTCTCACTCTGTTTACCGGGCTAGAGTGCAAACCCCTGGGCTCAAGCGATCCTCCCGCCTCAGCCTCCTGAGTAGCTGGGACTACGGGCATGCTCCACCATGCCCAGCTAATTTTTTATATATATATTTTTAGTTGTCCAGCTAATTTCTTTCTATTTTTTAGTAGAGACAGTCTCGCTCTTGCTCAGGCTGGTCTCGAACTCCTGACCTAGAGCCATTCTCCGCCTCAGCCTCCGAGTGTTAGGATTACAGGCGTGAGCTACCACACCCAGCCCCCAACTGTATTTCTTAAATGAGGATTACATTGAATTTATACATTAATGTGGGGGAAAAATTGTCCTCTCTATTCTACAAAGTCATTCCATACAAGGGCATGGGATAGCTCTCTGTTTATTCTGATACTCCTTTTTTTTGTTTTTTGTTTTTTGTTCCTTTTACCCCGTAATGGTCTTGCGTTTTCTCTAGGTGAATTCCTAAATTCTTTGTAGTTCTCGTCGTTAGTGTGGCTGGTGCTTTATTTTGCTTTCTTCTTTTGGGTCTTGCTGGTGTAAAGCAGCGCTGCTATTCTTGCAAGTTCATCTTGTATTTGACAGCCTTGCTCAGCACCATATTCTGATAGTTTGTCTGTTGGTCCTATTGGTTTTGAATGTAATCGATCACATCATTGACAAATAAAGTTTAATCTCCTCATCCTAAATTTCTGTACTTAATTTCTTTTCCTATAGCATTGACAAGGGACTCGAGGACTACATTAAACACTAGTAGAAATAGTCAGCAAATTTATAGTTCTTATCTTAACAGGAATGTGTCTAAAAAGTTCTTCCACTAAAGTATAATGCTTACTAGATGTCTACTGGATAATCTTTACTATGCTAAAGAAGTTCCCTTCAGTTTCTAGTTTGCTCAGGTTTTATCATTTTGGCATCTCTGAAATCGAGATGCATCCTACAGTCAGGGGCGTGGCACATTTCTGTCAGCACTGTTTTCCTTTCTCAGTGGTGCGTGAAATTGTGGTGCATCTGACTCTCGTGGTACTTTCTATGCAGTGAAATACCACATAGTATTTGCATTGTCTTTTTGTTCTAAGTATTTCATAATTTCCCTTCTGGTTTGTTTTTTAGTTCGGTAGTTCCTGGTAATATGCTATTTAGTTTTCAGATATGGGGTGTTTTGGGCTATTACTTTGTTGTTAATGTCTAATTTTGTTACATTAAGATCAGAGAATGCAGTCTGTTATTTCTTAGGCATTTATTAGGACTTCTTTCGTCAGCCTTTCTGTATCCTTTTAGTTTAAGGGAGTCTGTTATAAACACACAGGAGCACACAGTGCCCCCTCCGTGACTGTCAAAGTTAAAAGCCTGGATGCATGAAGTCACACAGATGTGGGTGTAAACCCAGCCCTAGCCCTCATTTGTTCTCTGACCTTCAGCTGGCTGTTTTCTCTTTCTGAGCCTCCCTCTCTTAATGGGAGAAGTGGGGCTGACCTGTCCCTTGAGCCAACCCTTCAGTTCATGTGAACTAGTGGATGTGCCTGGCAAACAGGGACAGCTCAGGAACTCGGAGTCTGACCTGACTCTGGAATTCCTCGTCAGAAAGGAGCAGACACCCCAGTACCTCCCTCTTTGCCTTTCTTTCTGTGGACAAAGCTAGGAGCCTTGACCCAGTTTGTCTTCCAGGGCTTTAGTGAAGAACAGCAATTAATGAAATACTCTTGAAAAAGAGTAAGAAAAGTACAAAGGTAAGAGCTAAACTCCATTTGTAATCCAGCAGGCGTGGGAGTGAGGGACAGGTAGAGTGTGAACCTTCTCCCTTGCTTTTGTAGAGTGCAGAGAACAGTTTACAGCAGAAGGATGAAGCCATCACATCTTTTGAAGGAAAAACCAATCAAGTTATGTCCAGCATGAAACAAATGGAAGAAAGGTAATCACTTCCCCTATAGATATTCCCTAGATGATGCTGAGCATTCTCTGTGCCTGGAGGCTCCCTCTTGGAAGTGCAGATGAGTTGGTGTGACTGTCCTTCAGGTCCACAATCTTGCCCAGTGAGAACTAAGATCAGCAGCCTTGCCTAAGCATGCACTCAGCCTTTGCTGCATCAGTTTGTCTTCTCTGGGGGTTGGAACTATGCGGTGAGCTCCTTGTCACTGTCACATTTAAATATCAGGTCAATAGTGGATCAAAATAGAGCCCAAAAATAGACCCACTCAAATATGACCAACTGCCTTTTACAAAGGTGCCAAGGCAGTTCAGTGGAGAAAGGGTGGTCTTTTCAATAAATGATATTACAACAATTGGACATCCATATTCAAAAAAAAGAACTTCAATCTACACCTCACAACCTTATACAAACATTAACTCAAAATGGATCATAGTGCAGGCACTGTGGCTTCTGCCTGTAATCCCAGCACTTTGGGAGCAGAGATTTGTCTCTACAAAAAAAAATTTTAAAAATTAGCTGGATGTGGTGGTGTGCTCCTGTAGTCCCAGCTATTCAGGAGGCTGAGTCGAGAGAATCCCTTGAGCCCAGGACTTTTAGGTTACAGTGAGCTATGATGATACCACCGCACCCCAGCCTGGGTGACAGAGCAAGACCCTGTTTCTAAACAAACAAACAAAAAATCATAAATTAAAATATAAAACTTAAATCTATAAAACTTTTAGAAGAATTGCTTGAGCCCAGGAGTTTGAGGTTGCTGTGAGCTAGGCTGATGCCACGGCACTCTACAGCCCAGGCAACAGAGTGAGACTGTCTCAAAAAAAAAAAAAACTTTTAGAAGAAAACATAAGAAAAATCTTCATGACTTTGGGTTAGGCAAAGAAATCTTAAATTTAATATAAAAACGTGATCCATAAGAGAAAAACTTTATAAATTGGGTTTTATCAACATTTTAAACTTTTGTTCTGTGAAAGACATAGTTAAGAGCATAAAAAGGCAAGTTATAAATTCATAGAAAGTTTGCAAATCATATGTCTGACAAAGAACTTGTATCCTGAATATATAAAGAATTCTCGGCCGGGCGCGGTGGCTCACGCCTGTAATCCTAGCACTCCAGGAGGCTGAGGCGGGAGGATTGCTTGAGCTCAGGAGTTCGAGACCAGCCTGAGCAAGAGTGAGACCTGGTCTCTACTATAAATAGAAAGAAATTAGCCAAACAACTAAGCATAGAAAAAAATTAGCCAGGCACAATGGCACATGCCTGTAGTCCCAGCTACTCAGGAGGCTGAGGCAGAAGGATTACTTGAGCCCGGGAGTTTGAGGTTGCTGTGAGCTAGGCCGATGCCACGGCACTCTAGCCCAGGCAAGACAGTGAGACTCTGTCTCAAAAAAAAAAGAAAAAAAAAAATTCTCAAAACTCAACAGTGAACAATTAAATTTAAAATGATGGACAAAGGACTTGAACAGACACTTCATCAAAGAAGAATATGGACAGCAAATAGGTACGTGAAAAGATATTCCTCATTAGCCATTAGAGAAATGCACATCAAAATCACCATGCAATTCCCTGCACATCTGTTACAACAGCCAAATTTTTTTTTAAATGACAATACCAAGTGCTGGTGAGAATACAGAGCAATGAGAACTATTAGATTTTGCTGCTGGGAATGCAAAACTGTGCAACCGCTTTGGAAAACTGCTTGTTAAAAAGCTAAACATCCTCTTGCCATATGACCCAAAGAGAAATTAAACTTATGGCCACACAAAAACTAGTACAGAATGTTTATAGCAGCTCTGTTCATAACTGCCCAAAGCTAGGAGCAACCCCAATTCACTGGGCGAGTGGATAAACAAACCGGCACATACAGCTCAGCCACAAAAAGGAATGAACCATTGATACAAAAACTGAGATTGTTCTCTAAGACATTATTCTCATAAAAAAGAAGCCAGTCTCAAAAAGTTATATAAAATATAATTGCATTTATATGCCGTTCTCGAAAAGCCAAAGCCATGGTGTCTGTCACAGAACAGATGAGTGACTTCCAGGGGTTAGGAGCGGGGAGAGTGTGTGACTACAGAGGGGCAGTGCTACAGAGTTTTGGGGTGATGGACCTGTTCCGCATCCTGATTGTGGTGTATTCAAATCTCTACATGTGCTCAAACTCCTAGAACTATACATGCAGAAGAGTCCATTTCACTGTGTGTGAATTTTCAAATAAAAAATTCAAGCCAGCAAAGGTTTGCAAAAGTCATACCTTGAATTGTGAGAAGTGACCCTTTCCTTACAAAGACTTGGTTCACTCGTGTGCTCGTTGGTGTTGCTGTGCAGGTTACAGCACTCGGAGAGCGCCAGGAAGGGCGCGGAGGAGAGGAGCCACAAGCTGCAGCAGGAGCTGGGCAGGAAGGTTGGCGCCCTGCAGCTGCAGCTCACCCAGCTGCACGAGCAATGGTAGGGCCACGGCCAGAGCCTTGGCAGGGGACATGGCCTGGGAGGGGCTAGGAAGGAGTTTTGCTCTCATCTCCAGAAAGAAGTGGGGGCAGATAGTTTACCCTGCAAGGCTAGTATGTCATCCCCTGGTGAGCTTCCTCCTGCACAGCTCCTCAGTCCGGCGAGTCCACAGGTTCTTGCCACTCTCGGGCTATGAATGAGGTCCCAGGTCATGACCTTCCTCATCCTTGACCAGCCTGTTCCAAAAAAATAACTTTTTTTCCAGTGTTTTTTTGTTTGTTTGTTTGTTTTTTGTTTTTATTTTTTGAGGCAGAGTCTCACTCTGTTGCCCAGGCTAGAGTGCTATGGCATCAGCCTAGCTCACAACAACCTCAAACTCCTGGGCTCAAGCGATCCTCCTGCCTCAGCCTCCCGAGTAGCTGGGACCCTTTTCAGCCTTGAACAAAAAAGCTACCTTTAGCTGGGCACAGCGGCATACGCCTGTCCCAGCTACTCAGAAGGCTGAGGCAGGAGGATTGCTCAAGTCCCAGAGCCCAAGGCTTCAGTGAGCTACAATGATGCCACCGCAGCCCAGGCGACAGAGCGAGACCCTGTCTAACTCCCCGTCTCACT
>CAUYRT010050469.1:0-27546 GCA_963574885.1 Lepilemur ruficaudatus
AATAGAAAGAAATTAATTGGCCAACTAACTATATATAGAAAAAATTAGCCGGGCATGGTGGCGCATGCCTGTAGTCCCAGCTACTCGGGAGGCTGAGGCAGAAGGATCGCTTCAGCCTAGGAGTTTGAGGTTGCTGTGAGCTGGGCTGATGCCACGGCACTCTAGCTTGGGCAACAGAGTGAGACTCTGTCTCAAAAAAAAAAAAAAAGAAAAGAAAAGAAAATATACACCTCCCTCCCTTGAGTTGGCCAGGGAGACCAGCCCTGCCCTGTTGCTGCTGTGCAGTTAGCTCTTTGCTTTAGGGGATGATTAGCTCTTTTGTGGTTTGTCTTGACCTTTGACTTCATCTCTTGTCCCATTTGTCACAGTTTTTGCTGATAATTCATAATTATCAGAGGGTGTATGGGAGAAATGAAACCATCATCAACAGTAAATGTATTCATCTTGCTTTGATTAATGTCCCCAATAAAAGGTTTTGTTTTGGAGAGGTTGAGCAAGAACCACCTGAGAATGGCAGCCCCCATGGATGTGATCTGCACATGAGCTCGTTGTTGCTCATTGTCTCCCATTAGCACATAATCACCTGTTGAAGATGGTCCTGACTATTGGGGGAGGTGAGGTACTGCAGGTGCATTTCCTTCCAGAGTTGGAGCAGCCAGCCAGGCACTGGGCCGGTGGTCTATCCTCAAACTGTTAAAAAAAAAAATATATATATATATATATATATCTGTGTATGTGTTTTCATTTCTATAACGTACACACACACATGCATATCCACTCATCTACTTTTGTGTGTGTAAGAAGAATTTTCTTAGCAAAAGAGCTAAACCCAAATCCCTCCCAATTGCCTTTGTTCACTGATGGGAAGGACAAAACCCTAAGGAAACAGTTAAGCCTGTCAGACACCTCAGCTGATAAAAAGAAATTCGACAAGCTAAATGTAAAGGAGAAACTGCAAGAGCAGATGAACCAAGGTCCCAAGAGAACCTTCAGTGCCCTGGCCTCCGCAGCCTTGCAGCCCCGTGTATTTCCGTGAGCCCCCTCCCTTGTGAGAGCCAGGGTAAGTGAACACACATTTCCTCTCTAGGAAGATAGCAAAATAGTCCTCATTTCGCAAACTTTCTTTTTGATCCATGTCACATTTCTGGTAGTTGTGCCCACCCTTGAGAAAGGAAAGTAAGTAAGTGACAGGTGAAATCAGGTCTGGGGCAATTAAGACATCCTTTGCTTTTAATCAGGACGCTTTACTAAAAATCACACTCACCTCTTGCCTTAACCAGCCTCACTCCTATGTTACATCAAAACAGCCTCAGGTGCCTGCCAGCGAAAGACTTAGCTACTTCAGAAAGGCCCCCAAAATACTGTTTAAGAAGGGGAGAGGGAGACAGTCCAGGGGTAGGACTGACTCCTACTGTAGTGGCAGGTTTGTAATCGGTGCCCTTGTGAATCTGGGCAGGCTTCTCCACTTGGACCCTGCCTTCTGCTGTCTCTGTGCCTTGAGCCATCATTTTCCCTATGTTTCCTCTAGATCTCTAGGCTATTTCTGTTTCATTCCTTCTTTTCTAGCCTAAAAATAGGCTCTAGTTTTGCCATCCTAAAAAGAAAAGATGCCCCTCAGGCCTGACCATCCTGTCCTGTGCTCTGACTGCCAGACTGTTTGGAGTAATTGCATTTGTTTGAACTTTCAAAACTCCCACTCACTTTCAGCTGATTATATCTGGGCTTCCTGAGCTCCTCTGTGAGACTGTCCTTGCTAAGGCCACCAGTGACGTCTTAGTTGCTGAATCCCTGCCTCCCTTTTCGTCCGCATCCCATTCGGTCTCTGAAGCAGTTAATGCTGTGGATCTTCTTGTCCTTCCGGAGACTGTCTCCTCCCTCGGCTTCCTCGATGGTTTTCTCTTGTTCCCTGATCTCCTGCCTTTTCCTACTAGGTATGTTTTTGCTGATGCCTCCTGTCCTGTGTGCTGTTTGAGTAGGCACTGTTAATGGGCTCTCTCTGTGAGCCCCTCTTCTCTCCTTGTTGTTGTTGCTCCTTAGGGGATCCCATATTTCCATGGCTTCACCCTCTAGGTGTCGATGACTCCCAAGTTCATGGTTCTCTCTCCCAACACCTTGTCCTCAATGGTCTCATAAGCAAGTCCATCTGCTGTTGGCTCCTCAAAGTTGATGTCTCCAGAACCACGCTCTTCCTTCCCCAACCCCTAGGCTGTCTCTTCCCTCTGTGGCCCTTGTCCCATTTACCACTCAGCCTGTCCACCAAAGTCACGCATGTTACACAGGTCGAATCCTCTCCTCTCCCCCCTTTATCCTTATACCCAGACAGAGGACTCTGGAGTCCATCACCTGCCCATGATAGCTGTCTTGCCTCTGCTGGTGCACTCCAAGCTCCGTGACAGCCTCTGAGCACACGGCTCTGGATCCTCAGGGAATCCTCGGGGCCGGAGTACAGCACTTCTTGCCCAGACTCAGGGCTGATCAGCCTGGTGCTCAGACTGTGCTCTGCATCTGTCTGGGGTGTGTCATTCACCCTGCCCCATGCCCAGGTGCCCTGCACTGACTTACCAAGCTCTAATTCTCATAGCAGCTCCTGTGTCTGTAGATGAAATGACTAAAGCTTGTGCATTGAAAGACTCATGCAGTGGCTCCCAGTTGTGACAGCAGAACGGGGATTTGAGTCCAGTTTTTCAGACTGCAAGCCCTGAACGTTCCACATTGTGGTAGCCTCTCTGCTGCCCTTCCCTCTGCTCCTGTCCTCCTCCACGCCATCCACCGCGCCATCGTCCACGCTACCATGACCAGCAGCTGTGTGGTCCCCTGCTCAGACGCCCCCGTCCTTGCCCTGAGTCCACAAGGTGAAGTCAGCTCCGCAGCTGGGCCCTCCACCATTGGCCCTGACCTCCCTCTGTTCTCACCTCCTACCAGTCCCTCCGTGTGCCCAGTGCCCGCTGTGCCCGCTCAGGCTGTGCCATCTCATGACTCTATACCTTTCCATGTGCATTTTCTGTTGTAAGGAATCTCCCCCTTCTTCTCACTCTGTGATGGGTGGCTTCTTGTTGCCCCCCAGGTCTGCCCTGCAGCCCTCTCCACTGCGCTCGGTGCCCAGGGAGGCTGGCCTGTGCGGATCTGTTGTGAGAGCTCCTGCCAGATGGCACGTGGTTCTTTCTCTCTTTCTGCTCACTGCCTTGCCCCTCTGGCCTTGGGGTGCTGAGGACTCCTGGGGGCACTGCACCGTCCTCTGTGGTTTCCCTGCACCGCGTCCTCGAGTTGGTGAATAGTCCCGCATTATCAAACTCCTTAGAGTATTCAAGTTATCTGCTTCCTGCCAGGCCCCTGACTGATCCGTTCCCCGCCCCACAGTCTGCGCCACCTCCCACGTATTCTTCAAGATGCGGCTCCGGCGGCAGCTCCCTGTGCGCCTCTCCCGATTCCCACGGGCAGGTGGCTGCCACCGCCTCCGTGTTGCGCACTGTGTTCGCGCCTCGCTCTGCCGGCGCACTCCAAGCTCCGCCGCAGCCTCTGTGCACGAGGCTCTGGATCCTCCGGGAATCTGGCACGGGCCGGGGTGCAGAGTAAGATGTGCGTTTCTTAGAGGTCGTGCTGAGCCACCCCAACACCTGCTTCTGGGTGCTGGGGAGACAGATGATGGGAAGAGGGAGCGCTGGCACACACCAAGTGAAAACAGTAAGAAATCTCAAGCGGGGACCATCTTGCTTCACAGTCTTTGCCTCCCGTTTCTCTGCCCTGTGACCTGCCACCTCAAGCCTTCCAACCACCCCTTCCCCAAACTTCCAAAGTAAAGATGCAAGACTCTAAAAGTGATTGGAAATCAAAATAAGATTAACTATGAATCAATTCATTTTTTTCCCCACTGTATTTTAAGGTTTGTTAAGTGGCCTGGAAGTAAAGGTACACAGTTCCTTAGAGTTAAAGAAAAAGACCCTGGACTGTGCGTGAGAGGGAGTTGTCCTGGCTACATCAGAATGGCTCGGACAGCGTCCTGAGAGGGAGACAGGTGAAAATTAGAGTTGTTGATGCCTGGAGTAGACACCAGCCCCAGGCACTGACTTGTCTTGTCCTCAAGTCCCGGGAGGAAGTGCTGGCAGTTGTGCTCCTCGTCCTTGGGTGTAGCAGGAGGCAGGTCAGAGCCAGGGGGTAAAGAAAGGTATCTGGATCTGCCAGCCAGGCCCAGCCAGGCATGGTCCAAGTCCTGGGAAGCTTGAGGAAGGTGGGTGCCCTTTCCCCATTTCCCGTCATGGCACAGGCGCCTCCCCCCCACCACGTGCTGAGCAGGTGGCATGAGGGGCGTGGAGTTAGAGTCTGGTGCAGAGTGAGTTGTGGTATGAATCCCTGGAAGCTCAAGTGGGAGGGACCTCAGATGCCTTGGAAAGACCAAGACGTGCTTATTTCTGGGTTGCTTGATTTGAAGAAACTTGGATGGAAGGTGGACAGTCAGGGATAGCAAAGAAATATCTCCTACCTAAGCATCTGGTGAAAATCTTACCAAGAAGAGAATGAATTTTTGGGAAGGCATCAAAGACTTGGAAAAATAGCTGGAATAAGAAGATCTAGGGTTCCTGGGTGGCATAAATGTATCACAGGACCATTTTCTGGCCTCAGTATGGAGAGAACAATATTAACACAGATAATGACAATTCAGTATTCCAATGATAATTAATGGTTATTAATCAGCTAGGCAGATAATGCAGAAGTTTTAAGAACTTAGTTGAGATCCAGGGGTTCAAATTCTACCTCAGATACTGTAGTGAGTTGAATTGTGTTCCTCAAAAGATATATTTATATTGTGACTCCTATACTTGTGAATGTGACTTTATTTGGAAATAGGGGATTTGCAGACGTGATTGAGTTACAATGAGGTCATATGAGATTAGGCTGGATCCTGAATTCCGTAACTGGTGTCCTTACACGAAGAGGGAAATTGGGACACAGAGATACAGAGGAGACTTGGAAGAATGCCACAGGAGGACAGAGGCAGCAGGCTAGAGTGATGCAGCTGCAAGCCAAGGAATGCTAAGGGTTGTCGGCAGCCACCAGCAGGTAGGAGAGAGTGTGGAACGGATTCTCCCTCAGAGCCTCAAGAAGGAACCAGCCCTGGTTTCTGACTCTGACCTCCTGAACTGTGAGAGAGTAAATTTTTGTTGTTTTAAGGAATTCAGTTTGTGGTGATTTGTTAAAGCAGTCCTAAGAACCTACTATAGACACCTATTAAGCTGTGGGACCTTAGAGGTTAGAAAGCTGACTAACTTCTCTGTTTCCTCATCTGTAAAGTGGGGATATACTAGTACCTACCTCATATGGTGCTTGTGAGTTTTTACATGTGAAATGCTTAAGCAGTGCCTGGCAGATGATAAATACATAATAGATTACTAAATTGAAGTGATCCAATAAGAATATCTGCTAAAGATCTTTTGAGCACCTACCATATGCCTAGAACTGTGTATAAATTATTTCATTTGACTTCATAACAATCCTGAGCCACCTCTTATCCCATTTTGCAGTTGGGAAAACTAAGGCTCAGGGTATTAAGTGGCTTTTAGAAATAGAGGAGTTGCAGCCTCACCCATGGCTCTGTTCTGTCGTGCCTTCTATTATTCCACAAAATCACAGGGGTCTCAGTGTATACAGGGGAGTGGATAAGGAAGGGTGTGAACCTTTATGATTTATTTTGCAGTGGGAAGATTTATGCCTAATGCCTTTCTCCGTGACACTTGAAGGAAAGTTTTCACTACCTTGAAAGCAAGAGGATAAATTATTCATAGAGAAAGGACAAGAGGAACATGCAATTTTCTAGGTGAAACTCCCCTAGCATATACCAGGCAAAGTAGAGACCCTAGTATTTGTGGTGTGTTGGTTTTTTCTCTGCTTCCTGCCCCTGGGAGGGAAGTTGTGCTTCTGAGCAAGAGTCTTTAGGAAGCCTGAGGATCCCGAAAAGTGAGGAGGGTGGTTTAAACCCCCCAGTTTGAACAAGCTGCATGTATGAACTCAGATGACACAGACACGCAGGAGAAAGAATTGGCAGCCTGTGAACAGCTTTGGTTATTGACAGCCACCAGCAGGTGACAGTTATTTTGGAGAAATTATGAGTGTTGGAAAGAAATTAAAGCCCTGACGTATATGAAAGGATTTTTGTGTGGTGGTTTTGTGAGGGACACTGGCTGGTTTCTGCCTGCCTGTCAAGTACTGAGCAAGAAGAAATTAATTCATCCCAGCGCTTGGCATTTAGAAAGTGCTGTGTGATGGTTTGTGGTTGATTTAAGTAAAGCAGGGGAGATTTTAGTGGGACATAAGAAAGAACTTGTTAACAGCTGTGAAATTAAAACATAAATTAACTGCTGAGATAGGCCATGAGGGTGCCTTAGCTAGACTTTCAAAAAGATAAATATGCATTTGTCTGGTTCTCACTAGATTTTAAAACTCAATTGATTGCTTATTCTTTACTCTAGGTACACAGTAGATCTTTGTAACAACAATTTAGACATTTGTATAATTTTTTTCCTGGAAGAAACCTTAGAAATCAGCTCCTCTATTTGCAATTCTATGCCTGCAGTTGGGAAGATGAGATTGACTGTCTCTGGAGGTCTCTCCCAGCCCGGAATCCCAGGCTTAACTTCTGGACCGTGCTGTGACGAGGCAGGTCTGTGAGGTCCGGCCCAGTCGTGGTGACACGCAGGTATTGGACAGTGTGTCCCAACACCTCAGGTGTCTGTGGAAGTAAGTCTGTGACGTAAGGAGACCAGTTCCATGAGGGATTGTGACAGTATTTCCTGAGTCCGCCGTCACCATTCCTTTTTGCCAAACTGCGCTCCTGAGGAAGGTAGTCAGCAAGTCTAGCATGGCTGCAGTGAGCGGTAAAGAAAATGGAAGTTGAAGCAACTTCTAATAAAAGAAAACCAGCTGGAGTGATAAAGAGCCTTGTAAATACAGTGGGAGCGAAACAATAATCAGACCAAAGAGAAAAATGATTGTGATGAAGGACAATGTTATCTAAAGATTAGATTAAAAATAAGAGGCATGAGGAAGGGAATGAGGACCAGGGACAGGAGCGTGACACTGTGTTAATGCTGTAGGGCTGAGTGGGAGAGAGAAAGATGTATTTAGGCAGCATTCTGGGGCATGGGGCTAGGGGTGCCTGCCTTCCTGTAGTTTCTGGTGGTGGGTGGTGGCCTATTAGCAAAGCACCAGGCCATCTAAGGACCCACACAAATACCATGGGCGGGGATGCTTAGGGATTTGTCATTACTGAGGGCAGCAGTTGTGCTGGATTTTCCCAGGACTGAGCCTTTGTAGCTGCCTCGCTCAGCCGGTCTGGTTGGTTCTGTTTTCTGTCTTCTGCATCTTTCACATCTTGTTTCTTACTTTCCCAGAGTTTTCCTTTGAGAAGACTGCTTGGTTTTGTCGCTACCATCTGCAAGTTATGTCATAGCTTATCTTTTTCAATCATGTTTCATTTCCCTCGGTCCTGTGGAGTGTCTTCTTGGGTTAGGAAGGCCCATGCTTTCCAGAACCTCATGAGAAAAATCTCTATGCCACATTCCAACTGGAGAAGCACCCCCCCCACCACCCGGAGAGATATTGATGTTGGGAGAACAGTCACTATTTTCTTTGTCCTTCCATTTTTCGTTTCTAAGTTTGTTTCTACAGTTTTAAAGTATTTGTACAGCGTTTCATGGGTTACAGAATATTTGCCAGTCTATTGTCTCATCTGACCCTTGTGATTCTCCTGAGAGATGTTATTTTTCTCACTTTAAGGATTAAGAAAAGAAGCGCTAAGAGAAGGAAAAGAATTTACTTAAGGACTGTTGGCAAGTCTAGTTTCTCTGTCCTCAGGTTCTGTGCTTTGGGCTGTGGCAGGAGAAAGTCCACCGGGAGACTTGGGCTGGCTGGGTGACACCCAGCAGGTTTAAAGCCAGAACAGCATGGAGGGTCCTCCGTGGATCTTGGGAGGAACATGATGTAGACTCAGGAAAATTTGCAGGTGACATAAGACCTTTCATATTCTCTGCAGCAGTAGGCAGTCCCCATGGAGATGAGGGACACAGGGGCAGAACGCTAATACCTGGGGGAGTGTGGCTATAGCAGTCACGATTCTCCAGAGGAACAGAACCAATGCAATGTGTGTATGTTTACACATATATATGTATATATGCATTCACACACACGTACATACACACATGTATACATATATATAAGGAATTGGCTGACATGATTATGGAGGGTAAGAAGTATCAAGATCTACAGTTGGGGAGCTGGAAACCCAGGTAGACTAATGTGTGGTTCCAGTCTGAGTTTGAAGGCGTAAGAACTATGGGAGCCAGTGGTTTAAGTCCAGCTCTGAGACCTGAGAATAGCTGAGGTTTCAGTCCAAGTCCAAAGGTTGGAATAGACCAATGTTCCAGCTCAAGCAGTCAGGCAGGAGGAATCCCTCTTACTCAACCTTCTTGTTCTCTTCAGGTCTTCCATTGACTGGAGGAGGCCCACACACGTCTGAGAGGGCAATCTGCTTTACTCCCTCTATCTGTTCAAATGTTAATCTCCTCCAAAAACACCCTCACAGACATACCCAGATTAATGTTTGACCAAATGTCTGGGCACCCATGGCCTAGACAAGTTAACACATAAAATTAACCATCATGGTGGCCATTCCATTTTAGAGCACATCATTCCAAAGTGAAGGATGATGTTGGGGGTAGAGCTCAGTGGTAGAGCATTTGACCACAAAGGGAAGGATGGTAACAGTAAGATGTGACCTAGAGACTGAAAGGGAATAAGGGATGAAAACTTGAAAAACAACATAATTCATTTCATTTGGGCCCAGAAAAGTGAGACCATGAAGAAAAATCTTGTAGCTGCCCATATTTTGAAAAGTGTGCAATATGGAAGGCAAAAACAAGTATGGCTGCAAAAGAACAGCCATTACTGAGAGAGCTGAAACCCTGAATACACTGGGCTCATAGAACAGGCTGAAAATGAGTGGGGAAAAGGGTGTAAGGAAGAGAGAGTTAGCACATGACAAGGAAAAACTCTCAAGTCTCATTTTTCTAACCATCTATCTTGGTTTTTTCCCTCTCAGATAGAGAACTGATCTTCAAATTAGAGACACTAGAACATATGTAATTTTACAAGACAGAAGTTCAAAAACCAAGAGAAAAAAAGAAGGTGCCCCTCAATTCTAGAAGCGTATTCAGGCCTCAGTCAATTGAATTGGGTTCTGGGGTCCAAAAAATGTGATTGAAAAATAGTGATTGGTCATCTTTGCAAAATTGCATCAGGGACGGATGAGGTATGAGAATATTGCAAGAATATAACATCCCACTTGTTAGGAAGGGGGAAAATATGAGTCTAAGAATTACAGAC
Organism: Lepilemur ruficaudatus; assembly: GCA_963574885.1. NCBI lineage: Eukaryota > Metazoa > Chordata > Mammalia > Primates > Lepilemuridae > Lepilemur > Lepilemur ruficaudatus. The sequence continues at coordinate 9,373 of CAUYRT010050469.1, forward strand.
TGCAGAACTTGTCATTGCCCCTGGGCAAAATTCTAGAAATCATTAAGCAGATGGTCTATGAGAGCTTAGAAAAGGAAATGGTGGTCACGAGGAGCCAGTCCTAAAAACTGGTTACCCGAGTGTGCTTGGGAAATTTGCTGTAGAGCCATTGTGCAAATTAGCTTTGAACATTGGAGTTGACCACAGTGTGAATCAGCAGTGAGAGGCTGTAACTAAAGAAAAAAACATGGTTGGAGATGCTTTGCTAAAAATTCAGACGTAGAAAACATTTATCCAAATATACTCTGCTGTTCAGATCCCTTTACCAACGTACACTGAGCTCTGTGAACTATGTTTTCAGAGAGTCATTCACAAGTTGGAATAGGCACAGAAAAGATGAACAATGAGGATGGAGCTCATATTTATGGAGCAAACAACTCACCGTGTGTTGCGCATTGTGTAAAATGTGTGTGTGGGTGTTTTCATACTCAGTACTATGAAGAGGTCATGAACATGCCTATTTTAGATGAGGAAATGAAGGATTATATAACTGAATAGTTTACCTCAGGCCAACAGCTAGGAAGTGGCAAAGCTAAGACTTGAACCAGGATCTTTCTCATCCCCAAACCCACGCTCTTTTCACAGTGCAAACCTGCCAGAGCAACAGGGGATCTGGAAAACGGGCCAGTTGAGGAACTACTGAAGCAAGAGGAAGTGTTTTGCTTTAAAGATGAGAGGAGTAAATATAAGCATGGTGGTTTTTTCCAAATATTAAAATGGTTCCCGTTTGGAAGAAGGATTAGCCTTGCTCTCCAAGGCTCCAGAGTTTAGGACTAGGTTAGTACTGTGGAAGTAAGAAGAGCACTTACCATTTCTTACCCGTTTGCTGTAAGATAACCCCTCTGCATATATTCATGCTTTAGCACACTGACTGCCACACTAGAATACAATTTTTTTCCCTTGGGTCCACAGTGTTTTATTACAAAAATAGAATTAGAAACTTTGAAAACAAAACAGTCCTTTCTAATGTAATGAAAAATTTATTACTTTTTATTGTTTTCTGTGCGTAAGTTATGTGCAACTTGAAAAATAGTTCAAGTAGCTCAAAGTAAAGAGACGTGTGAGTTTCATATGCTTCGTGAGGCCCCGGGCTCAACACTAGTGCAAGTTAAGTACAACTCACATGGCAGTTAATGTGTTAAACCCCCTGAGCAAGGTGCAACTATGATCCTCCCCATTTCACAGGTGAAGAAAAAGAAGGAGATCAGGATAACAACCATGGTGTTATAGCTCGGAAGTGGCAGAGCCATGGTTGAAATCCAGGTCTGTCCCATTCCAGGGCCAGGGTTCCTGACCATTTTCCTCCACTGCATTCCTATTGGTAGATTTCCAATCAACATAAGGAGAAATTTCTGGGTAATTAGAACCTCCCAAAAGTGGAACAGATATTCTCTGAGGGAGTGAATTGCCCATCACTGCCGAACCCTGACAGAGGTGCTGAGTTGGACTCAGGCCTGATGACCTCACAGTCTCTTTCTGCCCTAAGTTCTATTTTCTTTTTCCCTGTGATCCTGAGAGAAACAAGTTTATCTATAGATTAGTAGTCTGGAAAGAGGAGTGTTGATGGTGGGTCTTGTGGTTCTTTATCATTCTGTCAGCCTGAATTCCAATGTGATGATGAACCCAAATCTCATTTCCCCAAGACACTGTTTATATTTCAATCATTTATGATAAGGTTATGGACATACGGATCTGCAGAAGAGGTTATTGCTATGGCTTTAAAGTGTAACAGTTCCATTAGTAAGTGAAAATTATAATTCTATGCATATATTAAAATAAAAGAAAGAAATTTTAGGAAATTTGAAGGGGAGAACAAAACCTTATAAAACCTTAGTAATCATTATTCATGTTATATGAACTGCTTTGGTATCTTACCCTTGCTGATTCTAGTAAAAGGTGAGAAAAGTGACCATGCTTTTTGGAAGCAGGATCAGAACTGCACTAGGCGGACTAAGGATGAAGATGAAGGAAGGAGAAAGGGAAATCTTTCCTGTTCTCTTGGGTGTTCACATTCCTCTTCCCTCCCCCAATTCCCATCACCCCCACAATCACAGTTCTTAAGAAAACCAAGTAATAGAGAAATAAAAGTTCTTGGAAAATATTTCTAGATGTGGAAATTTGGACCTGACACCTTAATTTGTTGATTTATTAGTTTGTTGATAAATGAGGTCACATGGAAAAACTTTCTGCTTGTTCGTTATGTTCGTGGAAACTTTCCTAAGCTCTAACTAGCTGACTTTTTTGGTTTGCTAGTGATTATTTACTTTTAATAACAACGCATTAAGTTTCTGAATTTAGACATGAAAGAGCAGTCTCCGGAGGGCTCTAGTCCAAAGAGAGCAGCTATATCCATGTATAGGTTCTCATCAGACTTTCTGAAAGGGTGCTCTGTCTGTTAAGGTTAAGTTAATCTTAGCTTACTGCTGTCCCTGTGTGCCTTCCTCATCTCTGTGTCTAGTAGGCATGCCGGTTCGCATTCAAATCTGCTGTATCAATTTTAAATCCAGTTCTCAGTCCTTAGGGTATTACATAAGTTAAAAACAAAAATCAAAGAAGTTTTATGTGTCATGCATCTGAACTAACTGGACCTGACTTCCTGTGGGCAAAATGAATAGCCAGGCAGACCTCATTATAGTTGCTTATTAATGACAGCAGGAATGCCTCCTTCCCTCCTAAGCAGGCATCAGGAGCCCCCCATGTGCCAGTCACTGTGCTGGTGTTATAGGGGTACCAGGGGGTGTTCCTTTTTCCTTCAAGGAGCACAGCTGTAAACATCATACTGTGAGATACGTGCCATAGCAAAGTTGAGCCCAAGGGGATTCAGCAGCTCAGACTGCTGAAGGGAAGAGAATCTGTCTCTGAACCAAGTCTTAGAAGATGCCAAGGGTGTTCACAGCAGTAGCCAAGGGCAGAAAGATAAATGCAGCTAGTTCTGCAGGCCTATATAGGTCAGGGCTCTGGAAAGAGAGAACAGCAGAAAGGCAGATACTCCATGCTAAGGAGTTTGGACTTTATACTGAAGGCATTAGGAAGCCTTTGGATGGTTTTAAAAAGGAAAAGATGAGATGTGATTTGTTTTTAAAAATATCACTTTGGTTATAATCTAGAAAGTGGGTTGGCAATAGGCGAGCTAGGAAGCAGAGAGACACTGTTTAGAGGATGAAAACATCCAGGCAAAAAGTGAGAACTAAGGAGGTACCATGGAGTTGAAGGGAAAATACACACCAGAGACTTATTAGGGAGGGAGGCTGCAAGGAACTTGGCCATGAGTGATGGATATTAAGGAGCATTGGAGGAAGGCCTCAAGGAAGTCATATCTAGGTTGCTGACTTGAGTAGATATGTCGCCTCATCAGGACGAGGCTTGGGAGAAAGGTAGCCACGTTTGCTTAGAGAATTTCAGGGAAGATGATGAGTTCAGTTGGGGACATGATGAATTTGGGAAGCTTCAGGGCCGTTCAGGAGGGGATATCCAGAAGGGCTGGCCAGATGGGCCTGGAGCTCAGAAAGGAGATGCCAAGGTACAATTGTTGGCTTGTCCCTTTGATGTTAGGAAGATAATTTGACATCATTAGAAGGACTGGGGACTCTGTAGGCCTGATAATGTTAGATTAGCTTTTGTGGAAGGCCAGTAAACAAGCATAACAACTTCTATTTCAGGGTCATTTAGAGTCGGTAGACACATAAGATGTACTGACATGACTTCTAGCAGAGTTTAGCAAAAAACTGTGGTCCCTGAGGTAAACTTGGGTTTCTTTCTAGTATTGTTCTCCTCTCTCTGCTCACTTTTCTTTTGAATGTTTCTCCCAGGCTTCTTGAAATCCTATGGTGAGAATCTCAGTCACTAGACTACTTACATTAGTGTGGAGAGAAAAAGTCACTTTGTTAAATATTTCATCTTCTCGATAATCCTGCAAGGTGTTACTATTAATAATCCCATTTTACAGGTAACAAAACTGAGCATCTATAACTGGTTATATAGCTTACCTTGCAGTAGGTGGCAACATTGTAGGTAAAGTTAGACTCTCAATCCCCTTTTCTTTCTGCTGCACAGCACTGACTTACAGTAAAATAAACCAGGTCTGTTAAATCCTTGCATGAAAGTTATCAGTGTTATTACTGAGAAAAAATGTTCTATGAAAATGATGCAGCCGCCCGAAGTATTTACCAAGAACAACACTCTCCTTAGATTGCCCCAAACTAATTCCACTGCTTCATCCATTACAGCCTCACTTCCTTCCCTCCTGCCCACAGCAGTCAGACCTGGGGCTTCTGGTGGTGCCCTGTCCACTTAAGGCTTAGCCAGTAGGGCCTTCCTTATAATTTTCCACCGTTTCCCAGCCTTTTTCTCGACCTCTACCTTTGTCCCTACCACTCCCCACCCCGAGCAGCCAGAATGATCCTTTGGTTTAAAGCATAAGGAAGGCAGCCCTCTGCTCAAAAGCCTCTGATGCTTCATCTCACTTGGAATATAAGCCACGGCCTTGTGCATTTTTGTCTTTTGGTGCTTCTATGACCCTGTCGCTGATCACTCTCACTCCACTTGAACCAGGACTTGTAAACCTGCTGTTCCTACTTCCTGCAGCGTGTTTGCCCAGGTGTCTCTGTGACTGACCCCCTCACATCACTCAGATCTCTGCTTGTCTGTGAGACCTTTTTAGCCGCTCTAAAATAGCAGTCCCCATGATGCCCCGTTTCTTGTTCTGCCTTATTTTTCCTCATAATATTTATTTTCTGTTTGTTGACATCACCTCGTGTAAGCTCTGTGAGCGCAGGGGCTCTGTCTGTCCTGTTCCTGCTGCCTCCCCAGCTGCTGGGGTAGCGCCTGGCCCACAGTGTGCACCTAGTGGCATTGGTTGAATCATGGAATGAATACATGGAAGCTGTGGTCCAGGCAGAAGGGGACAGGAAGTGGGGTCACCATCACCAAGGGACCTACAGTAGTGAAACAGAAACATCCTGGTCTCTCCCAACGTTAGGTCAGCATTGCTTGTTCCCCAACTGTAAATAGGCATCAGGAAATTTGTGCACATTTCTCTGGGTAAGAAGCAGGTTTATTGCTCTGATAAGCATGGGAATGATTTTTCCTCTAACATCCAGGTTTCCAGGACAGGTGTGCCACCTCAGGAGAGGGCTAGTACTAGTGTGGGTGCCCTGCCCACTCTTCCAAATCTGGAACTCACTCAGAGGAATGTGTTTGTGGTGCCTACTGAAAGTGCCTCCTGAATTGTGGCTTTCTGATCCCATAGGAGAAAGACTTTCTTTAACAACTTGGCTTTAACGAGCTCTGCCTTCAGAGTGTCCTCACATAGAGATGTCCTGCCTGGAGAGTTGAACCTAATGCCATTTTCAGTGCATTTTTCTGTTGCTCTTCCTCTAGGATCTTCTACGTCTCTCATGATTCCCAAGACTTGAAGATCTTCAGCTATATTGCTCGAGATGGTGCCAGCAATATCTTCAGGTGTAACGTCTTTAAGTCCAAGAAGAAGGTAAAGGGAAAGTCATTGGTCGTCTATTATTTTCCTCTGATGGATCCAGAGCATCCCCGACATTGGCCCATCTCCCTCCTTGAAGGTTTGGAAGTGACTGTTTTAAGGCCAGGCAAGGGAGAACTATCTTGGTTGTCTGCCATTGCTCCTGTATAATGAAATTCTCTTTTAGTTTCACCTGAACTTTGTACTTAGTTACACACTGACAATTGGAGAGGGTTTGGCCATTGGGTAAGTGTTCTGGACAGGAGCAGGTAGACAGCACCGGGAGTGATGCTCACCTCAGCCTGTGGTAGGAAGAAAACATTGCCGTTACTAAGGTGATCCTTCATCATAATTCTGTGTATTGATCAGTGGGCTACAAAATATGACACATGGAATCTAGTTTAGACTTAGTTTGTGATATTGGTTGTCTTGGATGGTTATTTTGGTATGACAACCTTTATACTTGAACAAATGCAACTTTTACAATTTTGTAGAAGCTTCTTCTTATCATTCTTCCAGGAGTCTAACACACAAAACTGAGGTTTTGGAAACCTGGAGGTTTCCAAAATAGGACCTAGCCCTACCTCTCCGTTGGAACCCTAAGTGATGTTATGCAGGCCTCAGCTTCCTTGTCTATAAAATAAGGAGGATAATCAAAACCAGCATTGCCTAAAACATATTCTGGAAAACAATCATCCAAAACGTTCCTTATTATTAATAAAACTACCTGATTTAAATTGCCAAGAAGTCCTGAAGTTAAAGAAACCCCTTTAACTTTGTTTAACTCAGTACTGATTTGGCTGGGAACCATATTTTTTCTATGTAATGCATGTCATATCCTGGGAACTATTTTTCTGCAAAAAAAATTTTGGAAAACACTTTAAATGTTTATGCCTCTAAGGGCCCTAATAGTTTTACTAGAGACAAACTCCTAGGCCAGGCGTCCTAGGAGGACTTCCAGCCCCCTTCCTGCCTGTTTCTCCTTTGATGGTATGTGACATCTTATGTCCTAAGCTCTCTGTAATAGATTCGTAGGTACTTTGTCAAGTGGGGATAATAAGAATAATACAGTACACAACATGGTCAAGATCTGTTGATGTGTCCTGTACCCCACTCTAGCTCCACAAAGAGAGCTGTGCTTCGCTGACTTAGCCTCTTCCTGTAAGGAGACTTGCGTCCTTACCCACCCTGTTCCCAGGCTTTTAAAATGCACATCATGGAATTGGATGGAAAGTGCTAGCGCTGGAAAGTGGGAGGGAAATAAGAGGAAAGTTGCCAGACTTCACTCTCTAGACAATAGTGCAGTTGAGAGAAAAGAAAATATATTAGTGAGGCTGAGTTGAGCTGCACGTTACAGAACTGATAGGAAGAGGAGTGGGAAGAAGGAGAGAAAGAACAGCTATAGGAGCTGGGGATGAGAGAGTTTAGGGTTTGGGAGCTTGAAAGGCTCTTAGGCAGCTTTGAGGTGTGGGGGACCTGGTGGGGAGAGACAGGAGATACAGAGTTCTTTTGAGAATTATGAATTAGATCATCTGTAATGTTCTTTGACAGATGCATCTAAAGACTGGAATCCCTTTTAATTCATTTTGAGTGTTTGACTGTGTTTCTAACTTTAGTTTTGTACATAAACTAGACCACATGGACCTTGGAATTTATTAAAGTTACAAATAACACATTATCATCTACCAAGTGCTTCAGTAGTTATTTTATCCTTATAGTACATATGCAAAGAACATAAGACAGGTAATTTTCACCCTTATTTTTACAGATGAGCAAATAGAGGCTCAGAGGGATTAAGTAACTTGGCCAAGTTCTGATGACTAGGCACTGCCTAGAACCAGGGAGACATGCAGAACAAAAGAATTTTGAGCAAGAAACCTAGATAAAGTAGACCATTATATTTGCCTTGCCATGGATCTAATGTAGCAATACAAACATAGTAGGGGCAATCCCATTCTTCTGCCAAGACCTGAGCCTAAGAGCAATGCCTGCTTGGAACTTTGATCTTGAAGTGAAGCACAGAATTGCTTTTTCATTAGGAGTAATTATCCGGTTCCCTATCTTATCAAATTTTTCCTATGTCTGAATAGCTCTCAGAGCTAATTCTGATCTCTGACTCTTTTATTTTCTATGTCCCTTTCACCCTCACCTACTGAGACTGTAGCTCTTCATAGGGTGGGTTCTCAGGCCTTTACAGGCCTGTAGCCAGGCAGCTGAGGGAATCGGGCTGTGAGCCCCGGGGCTGCTGAACTGTAGGTGGGGAGGCCAGTTTCCAAGCCAGGAAAGATAAGCGAATTGTTCGCAAAGGAAGCCAGAATGGGGGAGAGTTGGGGAACACGTCTGCGAGGTTTTGTTCGCCATCCTGGTTAGCTTTCCAAACGTGGTGATTTACTTTTTCGTAAATCATGTCTGGTTTTGAGAGATAATCATTAGTTTGGGAAGGAGTTTTAACTGGAAAATCATAGGAATACTTAAGAGGTGAGAGGGAAAGGAGTATAGACTCTGAGGACATGTGTCTTGAAGAGATGTTTCTGGATTGGTGGAAGTCACTGGGGAGAGCTCTTGACTGGAAGCCAGCAGACCTGGGTGTTGTCCTGGGCCCTGGTATTGATCATAGGGTAGAGAAACCTCGTCTGAGCTCCTTGCTATGTCAGAGCTTTGGTTATTGCTGGTTCACGTCATGTCCTGTCCCCTGTGTGTGCACCCACGGCATGTTTCTCATGACGGGCCTCGAAGGCTGGTGTCATCCTTACCCTATGGCTCATCCTGGGGAAAGGGGCTGCCTCTCCTGCTGGTTGAGAGTATGGGGTCTGTGATCTCATCTTTCCTGGTAGAGGGACCCCCTATAGTTTGCTCCCTGCCGTTGTTATTCTATACCTGTGGATCTTCCTTTAGTCACACACATAGCCAATATGGTTCCCACCTTGAGGATCTTAACCTTGAGCTGATTCTTTTCAGTTAGGCTTTCACCAGAAGCTAGATAGCAGAATTTTCAGGAATATAATGTGGTGACTGTTATTCTTCTACTACTCTAAATTATCTAAGTTCTAGCCTTAAGTTGAATAATAACATCGAACCTGTTTTGACTACTTGCTGTGTGCCTGAGACTGTTCTAAGCTCTATATATGAATTGTCTTATTTCATTCCCACAGCTGCCCTGCGAGGTAGGTACTATTGTGCTTTTCATTGTGTAGATGAGAAAGTGGACACTGAAGGTACATAAATTGGGTAAGGACTCGTAAATAGTGGGGTCTGAACTGAACCCAGAAAGTCTGTCTCTGGAGCTCACCCTCTTAACTACTCCATTATACTATTGTCCTTGGCTTATTAGGAAGTTGCATAACTAAGGAGTAGCTTTGTTTTCCAAGACCAATTCATAACAAGGTTCTACTGTAATCGTGTGGGTATGAAGAGCTTCTTAACTTTGAATGGCCTAAATCACTTTGACATAGGTTTTCCTTTATCTTCCTAGTATCCTTGTATGGTCAATATTGATTCCATTTTATAGTTGTGGAAAGGAAGGGCCCAGGGAAGTAAATTACCCTTGATCACACAGTGAATCAGGGATGCCACTAAGATTAAAGCTGGGCTTCCTGCTTCCCAGTCCAGGATTTTGGCCACTAAGACCTGTTACAAGAAACTTACATGAAAGACACATGAGTCTCTCTGGACTTGAGTTTCTCTAGCCATCAAATCATGGAAAGCATCTCAGGAATGCTGACTGTTGTATGTGAAGTGATCTGATCTTTCAGGAACAAATTCTCCATGACTGGGAAGGATTGCCAGGATTGTGATGGAGGAGTCCTAGCACTCTTCAGACTCATGCTAGAGGGAGGGATGGGAGTGGGTCTTTTCCTAGCTAAGAGCATCCACTGGAGACACTGCCTAATAGCATGGGCATTCCTCATTTCCTCTCCTTGGGGGATATAATGATAGTATTCATTTGCAAGGCCTTTTGCCTCTTGAGAAGCCTCTCGCATGGTCTTTTGACCTCTCCTGTGGAGTGGATGTCACCCTCCTGTCATTTTCTCCTAGCCCCAGGAGGATGTGGCTGTCTGCCCTGATTAAGAGTGACTGTACTTATTAGCACATCCGTGCGTGAAGTGTCGGTGATTAACAGGAGCCGCGGGAATCTCCTCATCATCTTCACGGGCAGCTCCTTGAAATAATTTTGCCTGCAATCACAGCCCAATTGGCTTGGGTTAGGAGAAGTCATTTCCTCCTATAATGCTGTCACCATTAAATTGGGGGCCACAGCTGTGAAGTTTAACTGTCTTTTAGAGTTTGAAATGGATTTTGAATGATGATGACAGCCATATGCTAATGCGTGAGTCACTTGCTTGGTCAAGCTTAAGAGATGAAAGATTGGAAAGTCCTAAATTGAGGTTTTTTGTTTTTGTTTTTGTTTTTTAATAGTGTTGGGTTGGGAAGGCAAAATATAGAAATCATAGGTCTCAGAACTCATCTAGTCCAAATCTCTCTTTATGGATGAGGAGATCAATACTTAGAAAGGTATATTAACTTGCGCATGGTCATTCATCTGGTTACTGACAGCACTGAGGTTATAACTCATCCTTCTTTCCTCTGTGGTACTATGTTTCTTGGACTAGCAGAGAGGTAGGAAAAAACCAGCGGTCTATTGGAAACTTTACAATGCCATATATGCTGTCAGTGTTGAAAGTCACACCCTCTTTGAAACAAAACTTTCCTCCTACTGAGCAATATTCTGGTGTCCAAGATATTGCCTCAATCAAATTATATAATCAAGGACACTAAATAACCTGTTGGACACAAACCTAACCTATCTAACATTTCAGAGCCTCAGTACCTTGGATCTTCCTGTATGTAGAAGTCCAAATATAAATATTTTCATGCTTTAGCACTGTAAATTCCATAGATTGCAATCATTTGATATATATGAGCTAAATCTTTTAGTAAGGTTCAGAAAAATCCACATTAAAGAAATATGACATTCAGTTCTATTTTTGTTGAGATTCTGTGGTAGTTAAGGTCGAGATAAGGACACTGTATTTTATCGCTGTGATAGATGAGAATAGTAAATCTGTGAGCTGTCCTGCCCCTGACTTCACGGACTTCAATTCCCTGGAATTCAGAAGCACTTTCCAGACAAATCCCGAGTGCCCAGAATATATGTGGGGGAGCAGTAACCATAGTGGAGTGGAGAGCTGATAAACTAATAAAGAACCTTACCTGCAAGATGTGTGCCCCGCCTTCTCTTTTTTCTCATCTTATTATTGTTGTCATCATCATCTTCATCTTGCATTTTGTGCTTATACTCTCTACTTACCTTGCTTATCTGATTACTCCTTTAATTATCTTCATAAGTTGTGAAATAAAGAGCTTTTTCCAGGACAATGAAATTCAGAACAGTGCCCAAGATTATTTATTAAATCAGCTGCAAAGTAAGACTAATAATCATTTTTTTATGTATATAGCACTTAAAAGATTCCCAAAGTTTATAGGACCAGCTAACAGCAAGGTCAATAAGAAGGAGAATAGAAAATAAAATCATAGTCTATGGGCATGGCACTGTGAACACACCCTATCTCGTCTGATCTCAGAAGCTAAGCAGGGTCAGGCCTGGTGAGTACTTGGATGGGAGAAAATAAAATCATGATTGACTATAATTTTTCTATAGGCCAATGAAGTATAGGAATCAACTTTTTGATTTTTATCTTCTTAAAGCTACCACTGCAGGCTTTTGTCTGCCTTTGAGTATAGAACCCATGCTCACTGAGAAAATAGTGTTAATTTCATGACCATTGCTGCAATTCATTAAATATTGACACCTGCTAGGTGTATAGTGGATACCCACATTAGGTGTGCTAAAGAGAACAGCTGTTCGTTGCGTCTTGACTTTTGTGCTAGGTGGAGGGATGTCCTGTGGGGTGGGGGAGAAGGAGCTATGTCAACATGAAAAGGAGGGGGTTTAAAGAATCATTGCTGTGTGTGGCAAAGGTAGGTGGCATACGGTTCTAAGACAGCTTCCTTTCCAGCCCTATTTTCACAAAATTGCCTATAATTGGCACTCCCATGAGCTTCAGTGCCTCCATCTGCATCTGAGAGCCACTCTGAGGGTCGATATCCCTTTCCAGCTTTGAAAACATCAAAGCAACTGTATCTAGCCTAATCCTGACAACCAGGAAGCCACACATGCTTTGGGACTGCTAATAGAAAATGGCTTTCAGACAGGAAGATTTAATCCATGTGGCAAAGCACTTTCAGGGGCTTATGTAAAACTGAACTTGATTTGTACAGAAATAATGTGGTATAATGATGCTTTAAAAAACATTTAGTAAATTCCCGAGAACGGCCAGATTTTAGAACCCGAAAAGGCTGCCTTCTCGATGTCCCACTGGTTTGTTCTTTGCACCTCACTGCCTTCAATCTTTAAACTTCCCCTTTGGTTTCCAAAGACCTGCTTGTGGTCATGAGATGTGAGCGACTGCTTCAGTGTGACCTAGGAGACCCAAAGACGAGTATTTGTAAAAATCTCTGGAAAGAGTTCTTTTTGAAGATTCTCTTTACCAGACTTCTCTCTCTCTTGGGTTCAGACATGGCTCATTAATTATCAAGTCCCAGCGCATTTGATGCTTGCATCCTGGGGTGGCAGGCAGAGAATGGGTTGACCAAGTAAGGTAGGCCCAGCAGGCAGGAGCCGACATGGTTGTGCAGAGAGCAGATGGTGGGAGGGGCAGCCCCTGCCAGGCACAGGTTGCCCCTGCTGGCCACCTTCCAGTAATTGCCCCCCTAATAAGGCTCTTACATAGAATCCTCTAAAGGTAGACTTCGCTGGTGAAGGAAGGAGAGCCTAAAGGGTCAAGGGGCATCTGAACTCACATAGCCATTTGTGAGTAGAGCCATCCAGCCCCTTCTGACTCCTAGAGCGGGAAATGGGAAGGGTGGTTCTTTTACGTGCGTGCCATCATTCTGTAAAGCAGATGGGGCAACTCAATCACGTATTCAAGTGCAAAGGGCTCTTCATAAAATGTGCCACTGTGTCCTTTTACTGTGAATGGAAATATAGCCTTCACATTAAAGAGGACTAAAGTAAAGCATAAATCAAAATGAAACCATATAGCACTCCATGTAAAAAAAACTGGAATTCTTATTCACCGATTTCCTCATGTATAGAAACCATCATGCTAGCTCAGATCAAAGATCCGGCCCGGGAGTTTCCTTCTGGTGCCGTGGGGGAGGAAGGGGGTGGAATAGCCCTTTTTATGCCAGTATAGGTATGTATGAGGTGTTTCCTTAGGTGTCTTTATGTTTCTATTGTTAATAATCCCACCTTTACTGCACTACTTTTTGTTTTCTGCCTTAATTGCCTTTCGGTTCAGCGAATTCCATATTCAGAATAGAACATTTCTTGAGCACTTACTATATGCTGAGCACTGTGGGGGTGTTATCATATATGTTATCCATATGTTTATTCCCCTGTGTGACAGAGGAGATGCTATAGAGACAGACCTCACTGATGCACTTTTTCAGTGAAGTTCCAGGAATATTATAGAGAACATGAGTGATCAAGGAAATGGGAGGCCGAGGAGCGGGATGCCTTTTGCAACATGGGCAAGGCGGGACCAGTAAACCTGAAGTCTGCATTTTCTACTTTTTCAGGGGAACCAGAGGTCAGAATTGATTGCTGGTCTTAGTAATTGGGCTAAAATGTAAAAAGAAAATAGCATAAATATTAAGCATTAAAACCAACCTACTTCCTTGCAACCATTTTGGGCTTATAGTTGTTTGAACCTGTGGGTGTGTTCCATATGTTTGTCCTTGATAAAGGTAGCACACTGTAGATTTGAGCCGGAATCTAGGTTCTTAAAATGCTCAGCTCTGAGTGCATCCCATCATCCATTTGTAACCTTGTGGTGCGTGAGAGATGCAGGTATCTGTGAAGTCATTTCTCACCAACTCCATCTTATTTAAATCTGAGCGCTTCCTTCCAAAGGCAAGTTTAGAAATTCGACCCCTACCCTTGTCTAATCCCATAGACCAAGGACATATATTTGAAGATCTTTAAATTTTTAATATCATCTTAAAAGCCAGTTAAGGGAAGTGTTTGTGATTTACAGAGATGGTAGAATGTGTGCCATTTCCTCCTTAGGAAAAACCTGAAATTTTATGGCAACAAACAATAGTGAATTTGGAATTTTCTATATAACTGTGTGTTTTAAAAAAGAGAAGCTGGTCTGTGCTCTGAGAATGATACAGACTGCAGGAGGCTAACTCTGTCTTTGCAGACATTTATTCAGTTTGCGATATCTGGATTAATTCATGTAAGATAAGAAAGTAATGGAATTAAACACCTAATCTCTGTATATCATTTCAACTTAAAACCATTTAGGTTTTATTTCTAGAACGTAAAACACTTTTTCCACATCTTATAAAGATGCCTAGGAGAGCAAAATTACAAGAGTCAGAGAAGAGGGGAGGAGAGGGGGAAAGGTTCTGTGTAATGGACACTGGGTATACCCGGCAGGTAGAATGAAGCCATATCTAAGGTTTGGTAAGCTAGTGATGAGCTGTAAGAGATTAACCATAGGTAGTCTGCTCTTATTCTCATAAAGGGAATAAGGAATAAAAATATCTGAGAAGGCCCATGGGAATAATACTTTTGGGTAGAGCAGCATTTTCTTGTTTTTTACCCAAGAGTTGAGCGTCCTGGCTCAGTCTTCTAACCGGAGCACAGTGTGACAGCCAAAGGAGATAGAGAAAGCTGGGGTGTCCTCGGGCCTGGTTTATTAGGGACTGTGCCCTCCAAATCACACCTTTTTGTATGTTTTGGGAACGAGAAGGGTAGGTGCTTTGTGCTTAGGACTGATGCCTACTGCTTCTCAGCTTCCTGTGCAGACAGCACAGTTGTCTCTTAGACTCTGCAAGCCTGTGGTGAAGAGGCCTGAGCCTGCCCTGTGGACACAGATGGAAATTAAGGATGGACCTAGAGGACAGAGGATCTGATCCACCACTGGGTGATGGGGGACCCCATGGAAGTTACCTGTTTCCTCCTGCTTCACTTAAGGTTCTTATCACCCAGAAATGTCAGGATGTTCCAGGTGAGGGACCACTGGGGAGTATCTCTGGAGTTAGTATAATGGGCTAAGAGTAGTTTGAGCTATCAGACAGTTACTTTTAGGAGGTGGTTTGAGTTGAGGAAGTAGATTGAGAGCTGAAGTAGACATGTGGGTGAGGATTTGGCCAAGATACCTCTGCCTTATTAACATGGATGCTGTGGCCTGAAATAAAAGGAAGGAACATAGGTATGACACCAGGCTTGAGGAGACAGCAAGGATAGCAGTTTAGGAAGTCATACCCAGTAGAGGGTTCCGAGGTCCCTAGGCTTTCATGAAGATAGTAAGGAGAAATATGAGCTAATTTTAATATTTTAAAAAGCATAAACATGACTCATTTTATTACCCTCCACAAGGTCTTTTAAGCTTACCCAAACACTGGGCATGAGTTTGGGGACTTGATACCAGCTGTCTCATGCAGATGAGAAGCTCTGCTTGACTGCTGACGTGACTTTGGGGGTTTTGAATGTGATCGATGGACTTCCAAGGTGTCACAAAGCGGTCACGGCTGACCTGAAGTCAGACCATCTAAAACATGATTAATGTTAGACTTGAGTACAGGGTGACAGTCACAATTAGATTATATAAACTACAGCCTGTGGCGGTGGGGATGCTTGAGGCGCCTGAGCTCTAAAACTATTTCACATTTTACTCATTTTTATCCTTGAAAGAAAGCAAAAGCTGACTGATCGTCAAGTTATACTCAGTTATCCACCACTGAGACCGTGCCCTGAAAACCCTGCATGTGACTCTTCCTCCCAGCCTGCTCGGGTTGCTCAAGGCTCTGCACAGGAACAGGCTGCTTTGGCCTCCCTCCTCTCCCAGTTAAGTGGTGGAGTTCTGGGAGCTGGGGTCGGGCTCTCTTCTTGAGCTTTTAAAGGAAGAGGTTAAATAGCAAAAAAAAAACAAAAAAAAAAAAGAAAAAGAAAGGAAGAAGGCATAGAACAGACTCAAGGGAGTGACATCTTTGGAGTTAGACTTGGAAAGGCTCACCTTAGGTTTAGTTGGCTGCCTGTGGGGTTCCGGGGGCCTTGGATGCGGAGGTCCGGTTGGTCTTGCTGTTTAGGCCGTGGCTGCCAAGCCCCACGTCACCAGAGCCCTGGATCTGCACGAGCTCCAGGGAAATGCAACATTTGTAGCAGCAAAAAATAAAAAGGAGGCTGAGTTCCCTTGGGTTTGATGGGCCCCACTGAACATTTGATAATGGTTGGCAAAAGATTCTGAAGCATATTGACTACTTCGTTACACTCGGGAGGGAGGAATTGGGGCTGAGTCCACAGTTGGTGTATTTGCTATCTGTCCTTTCTGTTGACTGACCATTTCAGAACTGCGGTGACAGTTTCTATTTTCAGGAGTATATTTCAGGAGAGGAAAATGTCTTCACACTCTTGTTTGTGAGTACAGTATTTGCACATCTGAACAGCTTTAGGTTTTTCCACGTCTTTCCTTTGCTGGCTTTGTGGGTTTGTGTCCCCATGCCCCTCGCACAGCCTCACCCATCCCGATCCATCTTGTGTCCCCGTAGAGTCTCCACGTCCTTCACTCTTCTCCTCTCTCCTTCCCAGAGCCAAGCTATGCGGATCGTCCGGACGGTGGGGCAGGCCTTTGAGGTCTGCCACAAGCTGAGCCTGCAGCACACGCAGCAGAACGCAGATGGCCAGGAAGATGGGGAAAGCGAGAGGAACAGCGACAGCTCAGGGGACCCAGGTAGGCACCGCAGTGGCTGCCATGCAGATGGAGAGGCTCATACATGCAGTGTGGGCCGGCGGATCGCTCCCCCTAAGCCCAGGCTAGTATTAATTCACTTACAAAACGCTTCATTTTTTTCTGTTTCTCTCTAGATTCCAAATTTTCTTTAAGGACTCTGTGTTACTTTTATAACAAATTAAAGATGTTTAAATTATTAAATGAGGAAGCATTTAAAAGCTGGATATCAGAGAACACTTTCTGAAGGTAGAGCTGCTATGCTACCCAATCTGACTTCAAAGAAAATTTCAGTAAAAAAGCACCACCATAAAATACATTAGAAAGAATATACATTTACAGTTACCTAAAATAGTTTATTTTTTTTCAATTTCTAACTTCTGTAGTTCTGTAAGCCCTCAATGTGAACAGGATTTCAATATCCCCAATTTTCAAGTCTCATTAAAAGTCAGGAGTGAGTCAAGGATGTCTTTTATCTCTGTTATTTAACAATAAATACAAAAGAAGTATGAGCAAGAAAAAGAATAGGTAAAAATTAATAGTTATGTTAATTTTTAATGTGTGAAACTCAAGAAAATAAACTGAGCTGTTAGAAATAATAGAATTCAGCTAAAAAGGGCAAGGCCCAGTATCACCTATCGGTATCTGTGGTTTTCATGTATTCCAGCAACAGCTGGTTAGAAGACATAGTGGAAGAAAAAAAATCATTAAAATAGCAATTTGAAAAGATACTTACAAATAATCACAACAAAATTGGTTATGTTTTATATGAAAAAATCTTAAATGGAAAGGCATACCCTGTTCTTGGATGGGAAACCTCAACATCATAAAAATGTTAATTTTCCCTTTGTTAATCTATAAACTTAACATGACAATGCAGATTTCTAACAGCAAAGGAGGCACTGTGCTGAGCTATAGTATTCAAAACTTACGGGACACAGCTGAAACAGGGCTCAGGGGAAAATCCAAAGGTTCAATTATTTACATTAATAGATGACAAATCATGAAAGTCAAATGAATTAAGCACCCAACTCAAAACAACAAAATAAATCTCATTCTACAAATGAGTTTTGCAAAGTGGTTGGGAGAACAGACTCTTGCTTTGCATCCTTGCTGCACCACTCACTGGCTGTGTGATCTTGAGCAAGTTCTGTAACTTCTCTGTGCCTTAGTTTCCTCTTCTGAAAAATGAGAATAATGGTAGTGTCTATTTTATAGAATTACTGTCATAATTAGATGAGCTGATACATTTAAAATGCTGAGTCTGGTGCTTGGCACATAGTAATCACTAAATATGTTAGCTATTATTTTAAAGTAAATATGTAAAAAATTTTTTTAAAACAAGAATACAAAAAATTTGGGGAAAAGAGGAGTGATAACAAAAGAGTGGCTTTCTGGATATAAAAACATGATAAAACTATAATAGGTAAAATTGTACTTACAGTAGGTAAAATTGATGCTAGAATAAGTGCCTGAATGGATCAGAATAGAAACTCCAATATAGACCGAGATGTGTGTGCTAAATTAGTGTATGGTTTAGAGATAGAATCCCTACGGAAAACAAGATGGAAATCCTTATGAAATTTGAAAATTCACATGCCTTTTACCCCCAAATTACTCTTAAATTCCCTTCTAAGAATTTATCCCAAGGGTAGGCCCATGCATGGGTGAAATGATGCATATATAAGGTTATGTAGCAAAGAATTTGTTATAAAACCAAAAGAGCGGAATTAGGGGTCTCAATAGGGGAAAGGAATTCCTCAAAAATTGATTCATGTGATTAACTGTACACCTTGGTAAATTCACTGAAAATCATTTAATTGTACACTTAAAATGGAGTGTTGGTTGTACGTAGATACAGTT
>CAUYRT010050470.1:0-42912 GCA_963574885.1 Lepilemur ruficaudatus
CTTGGTGAGAATCAGCCTCTGACTTTGTGCCCCTACTGCATCCCTCCCCATCAGACCATGTGGGCTGGAGAAATTAGGTCTGTGGACACAAGACTTATTCCTTTTAAATACAAAGAACGACTCCGTGGGGGTGGTGGACTACCAGTCAGACAGCCACCATCACTACTACCAGAGTGACAACAGCAGCTCACCACCATTCTGACCTTGTCTCAACTAGACACTGAGCCCACCTGAGACCTGGGACTTACCTAGGCAAGCTCACACTTTGGCACCCTTTGTATAATTATTCTTCAATGTTTATCCCCCATCTATTTATTGGGGTTCAGAAAAACTAAACTTCTATTAACAAAATAGTATGTGTTTTTCAAACCCAGACTGCGGATCAGACACTTCACTCAAACACAGTAGGAATGGAGGAGGAGTTGCGTCAACTCACTCACACTCTGGAGCCCGCATGCAGTCAATGACATGAAAACACTGGGAGAAATAGTTCTCCGTTGTCTGTCTTCCCCTTTCTCGCTTCAGTTTTCCTTTGCAGCTGCCTAGGAGACATATCAAAAGGGTCAACGTTTAGATCATGAGGTAAGTCTCCTTTCCAATACGCAGCTCTGCGCTATGCATGGGTGCAGTGTGAAATGCTCAACAGACCAGAGCTGATGCCAGTGACCAGAGTTTTAAAATCTTTTCACGTTGTGTGTGCTATCTGCTCCAGAGTGAGGGCTCTGACTTGCTTTTTCCTAGTTATGAGTGTGTGGAAACCTGAGTTAATAGACCCCACGTTCCCATTTCAGGAGACATATTTGTTTTTATTGAGAGGTGACTATATCAAGGGTGAGCCCCAGTGTGGGCTGTATCAATGTAGAAGTGAGTTGCTTAGTTGAGAGAAGAGGTGTAGGAGAAAGGTGTGGGGTGGGGCACACTCACCTGAGCCCCTGCCACAGGCAACAGACTTGCTGTGAGGCTGAAGAGCCTCAGCTATAGCACCCCTCCGATTTGGTCAATATTCATCTGTTTTCATACCAACCATTCATTCATTCATTCATTCATTTGGGATTTATTGAGATCCTACAATGATAAACAAGGTTTGAAGCACTAAATGGTGAATCAGACAATGTTCTTCCTCTCAGGGCTTCCATTCTAATAGGGAGATAAAAGAACTAAGAGAGAAAACCAATCAATAAAATTAATTTTAGAAAATAGTAACATAAAGGAAACATGGGGTGGTATGTCATAGAGCAACAGTGGGATCTGTGTGGAGAAAATAGTGAGGGAAGAGGAGGAGGAGATGACAGCAGAGCTGAGATGCAATTGGTTAGGAGGAGGTAGCAAGGAGAGGACTTGGAGGAGGAGCATTCCAGGCACGTAGAAGAGCAGGTGCAAAGATGCTGGGGTGGGAACAAGTGCGGCCTAGATGAGGAAGGAAAAGGATGCAGCTGAGGCAGAAGCACAGGGCATGTGTCGGAACACAGGGGAGCCTGGTGTGTCATGAGGCCAGAGAGGTTGGCGGGGGTCAGTAGGATGCTTCAGGGCAAGAATAGGACCTGGAACTTTACCCTGATGGCAGCAGGGAATGATAAAAAGCAGCAGCAGTATCCAAGTCATATTTTTCAATGATCTTTCTGAATGCCACAGAGAAAAGGGAAAGAGAGGTCCAAGAGCAGTAATGAGGAGAACAGGTAGGAGACTACTGCAAAAGTCCACTCCTGCAACACTGGGACCCTCCCCTCTTCCTTTAACTCATGAAGCTCTTTCTTGCCTCAAGGTTTCTCATGTGATGTCCCCCCACCTGCAATACTCTTTCAGCTCGTTTCTTTAGCTAACTCCAATTCTTTCTTTAAGCTCTCTTGTCCCATGTCTTTTCATCTTGGAAGCCTTCTGTGACCCCAAGTCCAGGTCATTCTCTTATTATTCCCTCCTGTGGCATCTAGGTCCTCCTCTTAGTAGCAGGCATTGAGCTTGCAACTTCTGGAGCCCCAGGAAGGTAAAAATCTCATCATGGGAGCCCCACATAGAAAGCACATAAAAGGATCTCAGCAAATATTCATTTCACGAAGTGACGTTTTGTTGAAGTTAGTGGCAATTTGAGATTTACGCTGCTGACCCTAAGTGATTTTTAAACAATTAAATAGGATCAGTCTTTCAAACAAGTGTTTTTGTAGAGCAATAAGTATTATTGGCTGTATGTCTTATATGTGCTGGGAGTAGGATTAAGCATATGAAACCCACTTATTCATTTAATCATCTCAATAACCATAAAAAATAGGAATCTTCACCCTCACTTTTCAGATGGGAAACTGAGGTTGAGTGTGGGTAAGTAACTTGCTCAAGAAAACATTCTGACTACGTGATGGAGATCACAGTTTAAATTCAGGTCCTTTTGGATGCAAAGCCCATGCTGTTTTGACTCATCATTCCTGAAGACAGACACAATCATTCCTTCTGCAAGTATTTACTGAGTGTCAGCTTTGGTGGTGCAGGAGGATGTGATGTTGAATCTCCTGCTGTCTAGGAGATTTGCATCTGGTAGGAGAGCTGACACCTGAAAGGAAGTGTCTGTGTAGTGCTTATAATGGGGGGATCCATTTGGCCTAGTCTAGAGAAGTTGTTGGTCTCAGAAGAACACAGTCTAGGGGAATAATTTCAAAGTAACTCACATTAACTTATTGTATAATAATGATTCCACACTGTGAAGGGGACTCATAGTCTACAGAAATATTTCTTAAATTTCCTTTTACCTTTGCCACATCTGCCCTGACATCCCACAGCTATTCCCAAACCCCTCCATCCCAGCCTCATGCCAAACCTTTTCCTCCATTCTTAACGAATGCACCTCTTTCCCTTCTCCTTTCCCGTTCCCCTTAAGATTCTATGTCATTGGCCGGGGTGGGGGGGGGTGGGGGGGAGTGGCTCACACCTGTAATCCTAGCACTCTGGGAGGCCGAGGTGGGAGGATCACTCAAGGTCAGGAGTTGGAAACCAGCCTGAGCAAGAGCGAGACCCCATCTCTACCAAAAATAGAAAGAAATTAATTGGCCAAGTAAAAAATATATATATAGAAAAAATTAGCTGGGCATGGTGGCGCGTGCCTGTAGTCCCAGCTACTCGGAAGGCTGAGGCAGGAGGATCGCTTGAGCCCAGGAGTTTGAGGTTGCTGTGAGCTAGGCTGATGCCACAGCACTCTAGCCCGGGCAACAGAGTGAGACTATGTCTCAAAAAAAAAAAAAATAGATTCTATGTCATTAAGCTTCAAACAGGTGACAAACTAGACCTTTTGACAATCTGATGGACGCTATGGGCTTTCTCCCAGTTATGCTCAGTGCACACACACACACACACGCGCGCGCACCCCCGTGCAGGTTTCACTGGTTTGCTTATAACTTCAAGGGATCCACAGACCTCCTTAATCTTACCCACAATTCTGGGTGAGAATTCCTGCCATTGGCAATCTAAAAAGCCTTCAGCTCCTTAGCATTTGCCAAAGCATAATAGCTTCCCCCTTTTCCATGTGCATAAAAGAACTTCAGACATTTGCGTAAAAATAGACGCACCCCCAACCAACCAAACCCAAAGTTTGCTGCCATAGAAGCTTGTCTTTCTGCACAGTTTCCAGCGTAAAATGGCTTTATCTTCCAGGGAGCAGAGAACTCTGTAATTAGGATTGCAGATGACAAAAGACTTAGCAGCTCTCTAGCTGTTGGCATTCTAGCTAAAAAGCCAGAGCCAACTCTCCTTTTTAAATCCGGGTTCAGATTCTTGATACCCGTGGGGGGGAGGTTAATTCACCCACACGGCACGGTTCTGGAGACCAACAGTTCTTAGCCACTGCACTGTGTCATTGCTCAGTGACCCTTAGTTATCACGGATGTTGGAAAATAATTTGAACTGTTGGTTAAATACCAGAGTTGGAAAATTATTTGATTAAACAATAAATTCAAGGAGACTTCCTGTTCCAAAATGGCAGTGTGGAAGCAAGTTGGCTTCATTCCCTACCACAAAAAACCCAAAGTGCATATATATATATATATATATATATATGCATATACATATATAAAGCATATATATACACACACACACACATATATATATAGCACCAAGATTATCACCAGCAATATTCTGAAACTCAAATATGAGGGTGAGACAGTTCCTGGGACCACAGAGAAATGGAAAAGTCCAATCAGACAGCAAGAGAACTGTCCTTCCATATCCATGATGCACCCCCCTAATTTGTGTGGCAACAAGTGCATGGAAAATTCCTTCTCCCCTCAACTCACAGTTTCTACACCGGAAAGAGTGAAATTGAGTTGTACAACCAGCTTCTTCACCATCTTGGGTTCTCTAGCAGGAGACCTGTTCCTGTCTCAACCCATGAGAAGCATCAGGAGTGCCTGAAGGGAGAAATATCCTTGAGGACAGCAGAGACAAAGGGCAGGGAAGAGATCCTACCCAGACCTTGAAACTCTGCTCTGTAATTTGGCCAAAAGGAGATGACAAATCAGATCGGCTGATCAGCAGTACCACTCTATAGAATGTTTATTCCACTTGTCCCTTGGGCACAAACCCCTAGCCAGCCTTCCTACACAATTGGGATATCCCCTTTGGGACAGGTGGTGCTTTGATTGTTTACTAGAACTAAGGAAAACCTGGGCTTAGGCACCATTTAGTGCTGAAAAGAAGGCAGTGACCTAGCAGGAAAAAAAACAAAACAAAACAGGTAAATTACAAAAAAAAAAAAAAATCCCAAAGCAAACATATCCAATAAAAACCAAAATAAGCCAGACAGAGAAGGCTGGAATAGATAACTAATCCTACAAAGCAAAGACTTAGATGTACATCCACAAGAAACAACAAGAAACTATGACCTCCCTAAATGGACAAAGCAAAGAGCCATTGATGAACCCTAATGAAATCATAATATGTGAGCCCTCTGACCAAGAATTCAAATGTCAGTATTAAAGAAACTTAGTGGTCTCCAAGATAATACTGAAAAGTAATTCAGAAATTTATCAGAGAAATTTAACAAAGAGATTGAAATAATAATAATAAAAAAACGGAAATCTTTCAATTGAGAAATGTATCTGCTAAACTGAAAAATTCATTAGAGGCTCTCAACAGCAGAATGGATCAAGCAGAGAAAAGAATCAGTGAGCTAAAAGACAGCTTATTTGAAAATACACAGAAGAGAAAAAAAGAATGAAAAGTAATGAATATCGCCAATAAGATATAGAAAATTGCCTCCAAAGACAAAATCTAAGAATTATTGGTGTTCAAGAGGGAGTGGATCAACAGCAAGGGGTAGAGAGCCTATTCAAGGACATAATAACAGAAACCTTTCCAAAACCTGAGAAAGAGGGAAATATCCAGGTACAGGAAGGTCAGAGAACACCAAACAGATTTGACCCAAATAAGACTAAGTCAACACATATAAAATCAAAACCTCAAAAGTCAAGGACAAAGAGAGGATTTTAAAAGCAGCAAGAGAAAAAAATCAAATAATATATAAATGAATTCCAGTTCCTCTGGCAACAGACTTCTCAACAGAAACCATATAGGAAGGAGAGGATGGTATCATGATGTTTTCAAAGTGCTGAAAGAAAGAAACCTTCCATCTGAGAATACTGTCTCCAACAAAACTATCCTTCAAATATAAAGGAAAGATAAAATCTTTCCCAGACAAACAAAAGTTGAGAGAATTCACTATCACCAGACCCATTTTACAAGAAATGCTAGATGGAGCTCTTTAATCTGAAAGAAAAAATAATTATGTGCAAAACAAAGCATTTTAAGATATAAAACCGATGGGTGAAATTAAGTACATGGACAAACCCAGAATACTCTAATATTGTAATTGTGTGCAATCTACTCATAACCCTACTATAAAGCCCAAAAGAAAAATCTATCAAAAACAATAATAGCTACAGCAACCTGTTAAGCGATAGGCAATACACAAATATGTAAATTGAGACAAAAAAAGTCAAAATGAACAAAACTGGAAGAATCATATTACCTGACTTCAAATCTACAGAGCTATAGTAACAAAATCAGCATGGTTCTGGTATAATAATAGACACAAAAATCAATGGTACAGAATAGAGAACCCAGATATAAATCCATGAACTTACAGCCAGCTCATTTTAGACAAAGGCACCAAGAACATATAATAGGGAAAGAACAGTCTCACCAATAAATGGTGCTGGGAAAACTGAATATAGAATGAAACTAGACCACTATCTCTCACCACATACAAAAATCAAGTCAAAATGAATTAAAGACTTAAATCTAAGACCTAATACTATGAAACTACTAGGAAAAAAACATTGGAGAAATGCTCCAGGACATTAGTCTGGGCAAATATGTTTTGTGTAAGACCTCAAAAGCATGACCAACTAATGCAAAAAGAGACAAATAGGATCACATCAAGGTAAAAAGCTTCTGCACAGCAAAGTAAATAATCAACAAAGCGGAGAGACAACCTACAGGATGGGAGACAATATTTGCAAATTTTACATCTGACAAGGGATTGATAACCAGAATATATAAGAATCTTGAACAACTCAACAGCAAAAAAACAAATAATCTGATTAAAAACTGAGCAAAATATCTGAATAGACATTTCTCAAAAGAAGACATACAGATGGCCAACAGGTATGCGAAAAAATGCTCAACATCACTAGTCATCAGAGAAATGCAAATCAAAATCACAAGGAGATATCATCTCACCCCAGTTAAAATGGTTTTTATCAAAAAGACAGGGAGTAATGGATGCTGGTGAGGATGTGGAGAAAGGGGAACCCTCGTACACTGTTGGTCGGGCTGTAAATTAGTACAGTCACTATGGAAAACAGTGAAGTTTTTTTAAGTTGCCTCAAAAAACTAAAAATAAAACTACTACCATATGATCAGCAATCCCACTTTTGAGTATATATTCAAAAGAAAAAATCAATACGTGGAAGGGATATCTGCACCGCCATGGTCGTTGCAGCACTACTCACAATAGCCAAAATATGGAATCAATTTAGGTTGATGAATGGGTGATGGATGGATAAAGAACAGCGGAATGGATGGTTATAAGCACAATGGAATACTATTCAGCCATAAAACATGAAACTTTGTCATTTGCAGCAACACGGATGGAACTGAACTTAATGATGTTGGGTGAAATAAGCCAATCACAGGAAGACAAATATCTCATGTTCTTGCTCATATGTGGAAGCTAAAAAAGTGGACCTCATGGGGATAGAGAGTAGATTGGTGGGTGCCAGAGACCATCAAGGGTAGAGGGAAGGGGGCAATGAAGAGAGGTTGATGAATGGGTACAAATACACAATCTGATAGAAGAAATAAGACCTAGTGTTCAATAGATCAGTAGGGTGACTATAGGTTACGATGATCTATTGTACATTTCAAAATAGCTGGAAGAGAATCATTCAAATGTTTCTAGCATAAAAAATATAAATATTTAAGGTGATGGGTGTCCCAGTTATCCTGATTTGATCTTTATAAATTATATGAAAGTATAAAATTACTACATGTACCCTGAAAAATGTTGATCTAGTATGCGTCATTAAGAAAAATGTTTAATAGAATTAAAAAAATAAACTTGAGAACATTCAAGTTTATCTCTGTGATGATACTGTTTTTCAATGCCTCTTTTCATATGTGCTTTTCTGTAGGTGAGGGATGGGAAGGAACGGAATTCCACCATCTGTGGAATTCCAAATAACCCTAGAATACCCACATGACTCAATCTGACGCTTCATCTTTCCTGATTTTTAAAAAATGTTTGAAAAGGCCTTTGCTAACCCCTCAAATTTTTTATGTCACCATCTTCCTCCTTTTAGAACAGTGTTTTCCAAACCCTAGCTATTTTAATATTACTTTCAAGATTTTTGCCCTGTCTTCAGTTATGCCTTATTATTTTTTAATTTAAGATTTGTTCTAATAGTCAATTCTCTTTGGCCTTGTCCCAAGCAATAACAGGCATGAAATCATGGGATTTGTGTGTTTGTTATTTCCCCCAAGACACATTAAAATAATTGCATAACTTTAAAAAGAAAAATCACTATCATATATAATCAAAAATCATTCTCCCAGTGGTGTGGTTACCACATTTTGAAGACACACTGTTCTAAGTAGTGCCTTCATGAGTTGAAAAAAATTAACTTTGGTCCATTTATTCCTTTGTAAATCCCACTTCTTCTTTTAAAATAATTTATTAGGTGCTTACTGTGTGTCAGGCACTGGCCTAGGCACATGCATGCTTATTATTATTGCATTTAATTCTTTCAACACACTTTCAGGTTGCTATGGCTATTCCTATTTTACAAGTGGAGAAAAGGAGGCTGAGAGACATCTGAGGGTCTTGCCTGAGAACACACAGCCTGTGCTTTTTCCAGGAGGAGAGAAGCAGGTGAGAAACTACCAGTAATGATGGGGCCACTGGTTGACCTCTTCAAGTACACAGGCACTGGGTTTCTAAGGCAGCTCCGGCTCCTCTAAACAGTCCAACTGCAGAGGGGACATTTGTTTGTGAAATATGTCACAGTGTTCCAGCAGCCTAGATTCTTTCCAAGAGTTTCTCAAAATCCAGCAGAATAAATATCAGATTTTTTATTGCCTACCACATAATAGGAATATAACTTATTACTGTTGGAGCACCAGGCTTTCGGCAGCCTCCATAAATCTGGTGCTCCAATTGACTCCATATGCATTTAAGCAAAACTCAGCCCACGTAGGGGAGCGGTGGATGTAATTGGAATATGGAATGGGGCTTCTGGATTAATCACATTCTGAATATTAGCTGTGCATTATGCTGATCTCCTTGTAAATATATTCAGAAATCCCAGCGTGTGTACCTGACTCGGGCTTATATGATCAGAATAGCAAATGTCCCGAAAGTGAGGTTGGAAACAGTCCCAACTGCAGTGCATGAGGCCAAGTTTCATTTCCCCCGAGAAAAAGAATACTTCGATCCTTTCCAGGAGTCCCCGGAGCAAAATGTATGGTTTTCCGACACCAGGGGAAGAAGCAGTGTTTGTTTTCAACTGCCTGGCTCGGGATGGATTGTGCCAAAGAATAAGACCACGTTTTGCGGTGGATTCTTGGAGGGTTTTTCTGGCTCAAGAACTTTTCTTTAGGAATAAGTTACTCCGTGTGATTATCTTTACCGGTTAGGGGAGACAGTGGGGTCTGAAGGTGGTGGAGGAGGGAACAGGATGGGGAAGAGTGTGCCCAAGGATTAAGGTTTAGAGGGAATGTCCTGAATGACTCCCAGTTCTGCCAAGCTGGGAGTCAGGGGTATTGCTGCGGTGCCCTGGCTGCGTGAGGGCAGAGAACATCCTGTGTGAGCCACACAGTGCGTCATTCACAAAGCCAGGCTGTACCTGCAGAAACACATCTAATACCCTCACAACTCTGAGAGGTTGGCGTCATGATTCCCATTTCACAGATGTAGAAACTGAGGCTTGGACTGACAATTTTGGCCTTGAGCAAATGTAAACAAACAAGTCATGGGACAAGAGCCTGGACTAAGTCACAGAAATAAGGCACTTGCTTTGGGCACAATATTGAGGGGGCACCCAAAAACTCAGTAATTAAGAAAAATAATATTTTAATGCAATATTTTTTTTAAAGTACTACAAAAAAAACCCTATGAGGAACAAAATACCAAAATTTCAAATAAAGACATGGTGAGTAACAGTGCTTTGATGAGCCATAGTAGAGCCTAAGGCAGGAAGAAAAATCAGTAATTCTGACACTGTTTTCATTTATCTTGATAACTGGGATGTTTTTGGCTTCCCCTTAAGTGTTGTGCCTGAGATGAGGACCTCACTAGGTTTGCCCTGGTCTCAGCCCTGCATGGGAGCCAAAATTATCTCCTAAATCACATCTGCTTGTATCAGGGCTCTGATCAACACCTTCTCAGGGCTTCTTGTTATGTACAGGGAAGAGTGCAGATGCCCAAGCCTGGCTCTGAGAGCCTTCTGAAATTAAGGGAGCCCAGATTGTTTGCCCTGCCTTGGGCTTTGTGGTTTATATACATCCAAAGGGCTAAGAGTTCAGGCTCTGGACTTAGACTGCCTGGGTTTGAATCGTGCTCTATAATTTACTAACAGTGTGACCTTGAATGGTGGACTTGAAGACCCCAAACTTCAGTTTTCTCACCTACAAGAAGGGGATGACAATCACATCCAGCTTATAGAGTTGCTGAGAGGATTAAATAATAAAAACAACAAGAATAATGAAAACAAGAGCATCATTTATTAAGGACCAACTTCTCCAGCATCTAGCATACAGTAAGTGCTCAATTAATTCACTCAACAAATATTTATTGAGCACCTACTATGCACCAGGTACATAGTAATGGAGGATTTGAGACTCAATAAATGCTAGTTGTTATTACTATTATTTAATCCTCACAACAGCAGTAGGTACCATTATTTTCATCCTCATTTTACAGATTAGGAAACTGGGGCTCAGAAGGATTAAGTAACGTACATACCTGAGGTAAGCCAACAGTTAAACTGAAGAAGCAAGATCAGAACTGTATTAGGTCTGGCTCCAAAGTCAACAGAATTGTTTGTTGATCTAATGACAGCTTTTCTGAGCACACAAGACTGTGAGCTTCCAGCAGGCAGACCTCATGGTGTGTTCACCCTTGTGTCTTCCTCAGGCCCAGTGAGGAGTTTGATATACAGTAAGTGCTCAACACATGACCAATGCAATAAGCAAACTAATTGCCGTAAGTCTTCTTGAGTATGATCTGTGGCTTGTGCCCAAGTATTTACCCCCACGAAGTAGAGTAGCATCTGGTGTTTCTCTGAACTCCTAGTTCTTTGCAAGGAAAGAGAACTCGGCTTGGTGACAGAGTGTCCAAGTGAAGCTCATCTTCTTCCTCCACCCACCTACTCCTTCTCAATCAAGATTCCCGTCTCAGACACAGCACAGTCTGGCTGTTGCTCACACAAGACATCCAGCACCCCTTCTCTTCTGCCCCTCTGTCTCCCTCTCTCCTGACAGCCATTCAACTGCCACGTGCTGGGAATCCTCCCTCCTAAGTCTTTTCCCACCAGCCACATCTCTCCATCCCCCCACCCCATCTTAGTCTAGGCTGCCACCCGCTCTTGCTGGGGTGCTTGTAACCCCTTCTCACTGCTCTCACAGGCCTGCATCTAGCCTGGTCCTCCATCCCATTCCATTCTCAACTGGGCAAATACAACCATCTTTTTAAACCACAGCTCCGACCCAGCCTGATTCTTGCTGCAAACCCTGCCATGGTGTTGATTGTCTATAGCAGTGGTCTCCAACGTGGGGCATCCACAAACTGGGGGTAATGCAGGATGATCCTCTTATGTGTGAGAAGGTATGAGAACTTCTGTTTTTGTTTATTTTCTATTTTATACTTTTAGGGTTATATTTCTCTGTATGATTCTTAATGTACTTAGCTCAGGTTTAGCAGAGCCTGAGGCAGGTATTTGGATGCATGAGACTCATTAAGGGCATG
The DNA here is from genome assembly GCA_963574885.1 of Lepilemur ruficaudatus. Classification (NCBI taxonomy): domain Eukaryota; kingdom Metazoa; phylum Chordata; class Mammalia; order Primates; family Lepilemuridae; genus Lepilemur; species Lepilemur ruficaudatus. The sequence continues at coordinate 11,501 of CAUYRT010050470.1, forward strand.
CACTCAGAAGAAACTTACGGGAGAATAAGGGACACAGGACAGAATAGAGGACAAAAGTCAAGGAAGGGTGTGGCGTCAGCTGGAGTCTAGCTTCATCCTGATCCGAGGGGGAGTTCTGGAAGGGGAAATGCACCACAGATGGTTGACCTTTTGTATACCTGTGTCAGCCGCCCTGATCCTAGGATGGTGACTGATTTGGTAGTTTCACACGTTCTTCTTGTTTTTTAGAGACGGGGTCTTGCCCAGGCTGGAGTGCAGTGGCATGATCACGGCTTACTGTAACCTCAAATTGCTGGGTTCAAGCTATCTTTCCACCTCAGCTGGTAGCTGGTACTACAGCTTAACCCTCCACCACCCGCTTCATTTCCTCACATATCCCCCTTTTCTAAGTTATTAGCACTCCAAGTGCAGGCTCCAAACCCTTCTGAGACAGCAAAGGCCTTATTTGCAGGCGTTTGGAAGTCATAATTAGAAAGTACAAGTCATCTTTATTAAATTCCACATTGCAGTCAGTTGCACAATTCCAATGGCTTGAACATCTTCTTTATCCCAGTTGGTGCCTACCCTAAATTAAAATCCCCTGAAGGTACTGCTCTCTTAATTAACAGTTTGCCTTGTTAACACTGTAAATGTTTTCCTTGTTGCAGAGCAGGTCATGCCAATTAAAGGCGGAGATGATGTTGAGCAGGAGGGCAGTGCATAGGAGCCTGCTGAGAAGCGGAGCTTCTCTGGCCTGCTGTGGTCCCTAAGTTTCTGCTGGGAGGTCACTGAGACGCAAGCCCTGGAATGACAGCTTCCTATACACAGCAAGCAGTTACCCCATGCTGTGGGCTACTACAGAGGTTGGGAATGCAGGTTTGGAGCCTCTGAGACCTAGGTATGAGTTCTGGCCCATGTCTGTGCCTCAGTTTCCTTAGCAGTAACACAGGATGGTGCAGTGTCTGCTTGATGAGCCAAGGTGAGGCTCGGTTGAAGTGTGTGCAGAGGCACTTAATGTAGGGCTTAGCACTTAGTAATGGAAGATCTTCTCCCCTACTCCCTCCATCCGCTCTAGTGAACATTTTTTATGCTTTTTGACCAACCAGCATCATTATGCTTTTTCCTAGGTGGGGGAGTAATTTTTCCTTGTTAGAAGTCCTATCTCCCCAAGGAAAAAGCTAGAAACTCACTTTATCGTCTCCCTTGTCATCTTGTGGCCCAACCCTGGGTCCCAATTCAGAGGATTTGATTTTTTTTTCATGTTTGTAAATATTTTATTGAAGAATAGCATCCACATAGAACATCACACAAAGCATAAATACACTGCTTGTTAAATATTTGCAAAGTGAACATATTCCTGTAGCCAGTGCCTGAAACAAGAAACCGAGCATTACCAGCTCCCCAGAAGACCTTGTTGAGTGAGCTCCTTTGGGTCACGATTCACCAAGAGTATCTACCATCTTGAATTTTAAAGCATAGGCTAGTTTTGCTAATTTTTGAACTTTATATAAATAGCATTAAACAATATTTGGGGGTGGTTTTTTTGCATCTGGCTTCTTTCATTGAACATTTTGTTTGTGAGATCTATCCATGCTGTTGCATGTGGTTGGAGTTCATTCATTCTCATTGCAGTGAAGTATGTAGTCCATTGTGTGATTATATCACAGGTTTTTTTTCCCATTCAACTGTTGATGGGCATCTGGGTTGTTTCCATTTTTCAGTTAATACAAGTAGGGCTGCTATGAATATGCTTATACATGTTTGGTGGTGTACTCATGTATGCATTTATTTTGGGCGTATGTCCAGGAGTAGAGCTGTTGAGTCGTAGGTTATGTACATGATTGGCTTTAGCAGATTCTGTGAAGCCATTTTATAAAGAGTTCATACCAATTTATTCTGCTGTCAATAATATATGACAGTTCCAATTGCTCTAACACTCAGTGTTACTGTCTTTTTAATTTCAGCCTATGATGGTCATGAGAGATAATGCATTGTAGTTTTAATTTGCATTTCCCTGATGTCTAAGAACCTTTTCATGTATTTATCAGCCAGTTGGATAATGACTTTTGTGAGCTTCTTGTTTATGTGTTTTGCCCATTTTTTTTTTCTCTTGGGTTGTCTGTCTTTTTCTTATTAATTTGTAGGAGTTCTTTTTATACTTTGGATAAAAGTCCTTTTTCATTTTGCAAATATCCGTTCCTACTCTATTGGCTGTCTTTTCATTCCCTTCATGGTATCTTATGATTTCTATCAATAGCTGTAGTTGCCGTCCCATTTGTCAACATTCCCCTTTAGTCAGCACTTTGGTGATCTGTTTAAGGAATCTTTGCCTACCCCAAGGCTGTGAGGATATTCTCCCACGTTTTTGCTTAAAAGCTTTGTTGTTTTACTCTTTACTTTTAGATGTATCATCCAGCTGGCATTGATTTTTGTGTACGGTGTGAGGTAGGGTTCCAGGTGAATTTTTTCCATCTATGGATATCCAATGAACCCAGAACCAATATTTGAAAATAGCACCCACTTCCTTCTCCTTGCAATGATACCTTTGTTATAAGTCAGATGACTATATACGTGTGAGTCTATTTCTAGATTCTGTTTTTTGCTCCATTGGTCTATGTATCTCAACTTCAGGAAACTTTCCTGTGAAAAGAAGTTTGTGGAGAAAGAGGTACCCCCAAGGTACCCATTTTTAGTGATGGTTATGGGAGAGGCAGAGAAAAATCCACCCGGCTTCTAGAGGTAGCCGTGGCACTTCTAGATCCTTAGTGGTGTGAGTTACAGTGTCTGGGGCCTCGGTGGTAATGGTCATAGCGTCTCCCCATTTTATACCCCAGTCCAGTGGATATAAAAGTGGGCATTTCCCTTGGCCATGTAGACTTGAAGCTTAGTTCTCTGTTCCATCCACAGGGCTGAATGCAAAGAATGTGAAACCTCCGTGCTTGCCTTCCCCTGGAATCAATTTGCCCCTGCCTGCTCCTTTCCCTTAAGCTGTGAAATACAAGGTCTCCTTGTAATACTTTTATACACTGCTCGCTGCAGTTTAATATATGAGACACTGCATCATAGTCTAGAGGTTGAAAATTACCTCAAAGTAATCATTTCCTAGAGGGCTGGTAGTAAACATTCTGTCGCACAGCTATAGATTGTTGCCTGTCGCCATTAGTCAGCCCCCAGGGAGATATTGGAGAATGATACGGGAGCAGATTGAGAACTGGAGAGTGTCTGCACATGGCTGCCAGGTCTCTGCAGAGGGAGGCAGCTTGGTGGCCTGTGGCAGCCTGGCTTTGGGGGGCTGTGGTGGGCTCCTTCTGTACCAAAGAGCTGGAGATGTGGGTCTGAGCTTTGAGTGGCCTATTGGCTTAACTCAGCTCCAGGGTCATGGGATCCTTTAACCCTAACCTTCGCTCCCAGCTGTCTTCCCTATATGCTTCAGGCCAGACCCATCACCTGTGTTTGCAAAATAATAATAGTTGTTGTTGATGAGTGTTGATGAACACTCACTCTGTGTCAAGGAGTCTGCTCATCCTTTTAATGCAGCATCTCGTTAATCTTCAGAGTGACCCCAGGATGGAGTTTCTATATCAGCCCCTATTTCATGGCTGAGGGAACTGAGGCTTGGAGATGCTGGGTAACTTGCAAAGTCACGCAGCTAGTCAATGGCAGAGTCAGGATTTGAACCCAGGGCTTTCTGCTCCAAAGGCTGAGTGCGAAGTCACTACATACGGCCTCCGCTAAACATCCAGCTCTGCGCTGGGCCCCTTAGCTTGTACGCTCGCTAAACATTTAAGCATGCCGTTTTTGTCCTCATTGTAGAGATGAAGAAACTGAGGCTCTGAGAAGGGCAGCTGCTCATCCAAGTTCAGGGAGTAGCTGGCATTGCCGAGGCTCCATTCCAGGGCTCTTGGACTACACACCCCAAACTTCCTCCTTGGGAAGGCAGGTAGAGGGAGGGTACATCATCACTGCCTGCAGAGTTACAGGATGTGTGCAGGTTCACCCAGGGGACCTAATGGCTTGGTGAACATAGGCGTAAGTCCCCAACAGGGGTAGGTCAGGTTTTGGGGGGACTGACACATATAATGAGGATGACCCTCTTAAAAACACAAAATTATTAATAAAACTTAGGAAGTACATGGAAGTATATATTTATTTAGCAGGTACATTCAAGTGAGGGGTCCTGAAATTTACACCTTCTCATAAACTTCATGGCAAATTCACTCTGATTACCAGTCTCCTATAGGGTCCCACCTTGAATGCAAATCTCCCCAGATTAGAAGACTTTTCCCATCTCAGTTGGACTTCCAGAAATTGGAGACTGGAAAAAAGCACAATGTGCACAATTTGGGGGTGCTCAGCATCTCAGCGTCGTCTGCAGCCAAGTCTAAGCCGAGTCTCTCAAAATGTGGTCTCCGAGCTGGGTGTCTGTGAGCTGATGGTTACCAGTCCAGGATAAGATCAGTCAGACATCGAGAACTGTTGTTTAGAACTTTTACAGCAATTCAGTACTGCATGGAGTACAAGTGTCTTGTCGAACAGGGTGTAGACCAATTCAAGTGATGTTGAAACTCACTGGTGAGTTGCTTGTGGTGCCAGCTGGTCCTGGTCGTCCATAGTAGAACCATGTATCAGTCCATGATGTATTAGGAGGAAAAAAAAGCTATTCCTTCACCATGAACAGTTTCAGAAGTATTGGACATGTAACTTTTGCCAGACCCCTCTAGGGAGATAAAGGAATGCAAGAGGGGAACAAAGGTCCCTCCTGATAAGAAAGTGGACCGAGAAAATAGACTGTCTTGCTAACAAGTAGCCGATGCTGGAGTTGCAGGATATGATGAATACAGGGGTCCCAGGAACTAGCTGTTTGGTAAGAATTCATTACTGCGGCTGTTCCGGCCCAGTTACTCTACTCCCCCTGGGGGAAAAAAAAACCCTCTGTAAAACCCAAGCCTTCCCCTCCCTCAGGGTGGATGCTCTTTTTGGCCTCCACCCATCTGCACCCGGATGTTCAAATAAACAGCATTTTGCTACGCCTGAGTCTTCGTGTGTCTCCCTCTTGTCTCCGACCTAACAAGAAGCACTAGTTTAAACCTTATTGGGGATATTGTCATTTTGAATACACCCAGTTATCAACATTTCATGTCACAAATAAGCAACCTTCAAACCAAACGAAACCAAGAACCAACAGTAACAGCAACAACAAAACCCCAATCTTTTTTTTCTTTTTTTATTTCAGCATATTATGGGGGTATAAATATTTACATTACATATATTGCCTTTGCCATACCCGAGTCAGAACTTCAAGCATATCCATCCCCCAGACAATACGCACCACACCCATTAGGTGTGAATAGACCCATCCCCTCCTCCCCCCTCCCACCTGCCCAACTCCCGATGAATGTTATTACTCTTGTGCATGTAAGTGTTGATCAGCTAATACCAATTTGATGGTGAGTACATGTGGTGCTCATTTTTCCATTCTTGTGATACTTCACTTAGTAGAATGGGCTCCAGCTCTACCCAGAATAACACAAAAGGTGCTAGATCATCATGGTTTTTTTGTGGTTGAGTAGCACTCCATAGTCTACATATACCACATTTTATTAATCCACTCATGTATTGATGGGCACTTGGATTGTTTCCACATCTTTGCAATTGTGAATTGTGCCGCTATAAGCATTCTAGTGCAGCTGTCTTTTTTACAGAATGTCTTTTTTTTTCCTTTGGGTAGATGCCCAGTAGTGGGATTTCTGGTTCAAATGGTAGTTCTACTTTTAGCTCTTTGAGGTATCTCCATATTACTTTCCATAGAGGTTGTTCTAGTTTGCAGTCCCACCAGCAGTATATGAGTGTTCCTATCTCTCTGCATCCATGCCAACATTTATTGTTTTGGGACTTTTTGATAAAAGCAATTCTCACTGGAGTTAAGTGATATCTCATTGTGGTTTTGATTTGCATTTCCCTGATGATTAGAGATGTTGAGCATGTTTTCATGTTTCTTAGCCATTAGTTGATCTTCTTTTGAAAATTTTATGTTCGTGTCCTTTGCTCACTTTTTAATGAGGTGGTTTGATTTTTTCTTGCTGATTTTCCTGAGTTCTATATAGATTCTAGTTATCAACCCTTCGTCAGATGTGTAGTATGCGAATATTTTCTCCCAATCTGTAGGTTGTCTGTTTGCTCTCATGACAGTTTCCTTAGCTGTGCAGAAGCTTTTTAATTTGATCATGTCCCATTTATTTATTTTTGTTGTTGCTGTGATTGTCTTTGGGGTCTTCTTCATAAATTTTTTCCCTAGGTCAATGTTTATAAGAATTTTTCTAACATTTTCTTCCAGAATTCTGATAGTTTCATGCCTTAGGTTTAAGTCTGTTATCTACGGTGAGGTGATTTTTGTGAAAGGTGAGAGGTGCGGATCCTGTTTCAGTCTACTATTCTAAATGCTTTACATTCATTACTTTACTTGATTTTCACAATGATCCAGGAAGGGATGTGTTGTTGTCCCCATTCTGTAGAAGAGGATCCTCAGATCAGTAAGACAACATGGCTGGTAACTGTTGGCCCAAATCTGTCTGGGTCTAAATTCTGATTTTTTTTTTTTACTGACACTACTGCTTTCTCTCTCTGAGCCATCTGTAAATAGGAATAATTGCATTTTTCATGAGTGATGATAATGATAGAAACAACAATAAGAATAAATTTTGTTGGGTTATAACATAAATTGCCTTTATATTCACAGGGTGAGTAGTGGAAAGAGCACAGATTGAGGGAAGAAGGTTTGGGGTTGAATTCTGATTCCACCAGCACTAGCTTGGTGACCTTTTATAAATCACTTAACCTCTACAGACCATAGTTACCTTCTCTTTAAAACGCAATTCCAAGAATGCAGGGAAGTTTTACTATATTGTAGTAAATTGCTTTACAAATATTTTGTTAACAGCAAGTTTTGTTTTATGTTAACTTATGATCAGCCAGTGCTTATAGTACGTCAATGCAACGAGCACATCAGTGACACCGGTAAGAGATAAGACTGCCTTGGGTAGTGATGAAAAGCTTCAGATCAGATCCCTCCTTTACTATTTACTGATTCTGTGACTGTGGGCAATTTACTCTGCCTCTCTTAATCTTATTTCTCTAATAGTATTTTCCTCCTTTCTCATAGAGACTGAAATAGGATCTGTCTTATAGGAAAGTTGTATTAAACAAGATGTAAGTTGTTAACATTTTGTTTGGCACTTAATATTATATAATAAATGAGAGTTGTTATTATGTCTCTGACAAGGTTATGATAATAGCTAATACATATTAAGCACTACGTGACAGGTATCGTCCTGAGCAATTAGTACGTGTATTATTAACTCATTAATCTTATCTATGAATACTTTGACTGTATCCATGTTATAGAAGAGGAAATTGAAGCACACTAAGGCTAAGTAGTTTGCCCAAAACCACGCAGCTAGTTAATAGTGGAACATCTTAGTAATGCAAGGGAAGATTTTTCTCCCAAATATTCATGTTAAAAGATTAAAGATTAACTCCCAAGCTATACTAGTCTTTGTCTTCATGACTCATTATGGCTTTTTAACCTTCATCTAAATGTGTCAGTGCTTTTCCTGTTTTTAGCCCAGGTCATTTAATAAATTTTTTTCACAAGATTATGAGAATAAATTTAGGGCAGCTGAAAATATTCTTAAACTTATTTGAAGATGTTGAACTGTTTCTTTTTAAATTTGCTCCTTCAGTATAAATATGATTCCCTGTTGTCTTATGATGATACTTGGGAAATAGGTCCAAGTTTGCCTTCTTCAAGTCTTGTGTGATTTTATTCTCTACACATAATTCCTTTATGCCTTGTTTTTTTAATTATCCTTGCCTTTTGCCCCTGTTTATTTATATTTCATTCTCGGATTACACCTTGTCAAAATTTCAGCTATTAAGACTTCTTAAAAGAATATGTTTTGGAGGATTCCTGCCATCTTACTGTCTTCAGAAAGTTTTTTTTCACTTTTAACCGATTTATTGTCAGTATAATTTTGATAGCATACAATAGTCACCCAATGTAAGTGTATAGTTCAAAGATTTTTAGTAAACTTATACAATTGTGCAACTATCATCACAGTTTAGTTTTAGAATGCTTTCATTTGTCAAAAAGTTTCTTAATGCCTATATGCAGTTGATTCCTGCTCCCACCTCCATCCCAGGCAGTCCTGATCTGCTTTCTGTCTCTTCTAAGTCTTACTTCTTTTAGGAATTTCATATAAATGGAATCATACAATAAGTATCCTTTGTGTCTTTCTTCTACTTAAGGATGTGTTTGAGATTCATCCATGTTGGTGCATATATCAGTAGTTGGTTCTCTTATATTTGTATGTAAATTTCCGTTGTATGGATGTGCCACACTTTGTTCACTCAAATTTGGATTGTTTCCAATTTGGGGCTGTTATGAAGATTGCTACTATAAAAATCCACATACAAGTCTTTGTGGGGATGTATGTTTTCATTTCTCTTGGATAGAAAGCTAGGAGCAGAACTGCTGGGTCTCAGTAAGTGTATGTTTAACTATTTAAGAAACTGCCAGATTGTTTTCAAAGTGATTACACTGTTTTAAATTCCTATCTACAATGGATAAGGATTTCAGTTTTTCTACATGCATACCAACATCTGTTATTTTTCAACATCTGTTATTTTTCAGTCTTTTTTCAGTACAGCCATTCTACTGGATATGTGGCATCTTACATGGTTTTAAGATGTAAACCATGAGCAGCTTTTCTTATTAGCTATTCATGTATCTTCCTTAGAGAAGTGTTGGTTAAAATCTTTTTCCCATTGTATGATAATGTTGTCTTATTAGTGAACCATAGGAGTTCTTAATATAGTTTGAGTACAAATCTTTTTATCAGATATGTAATTTGCAAATATTTTCTCCCAATCTATGGCTTGTCTTTTCATTTTCTTAATAATGTTTTTTTAAGTTCAATTTATCAGTTTATGCAATTTTTCTTTTTTGGCTTGTACTTTTGGTATTAGTATTATATAGCTAAGAAATATTTTCCTAACCCAAGGCCACAAAGATTTTCTTCCATATTTTCTTCTAAATGTTTAATAATTCTTACTCTTACATTTGGGTCTATTGATATATATTGAAATATTTTTGTGTATAATGTAAGGTTCCAATAATTTGTGGGTTTTTTGCATATGGTATCCAGTTGTTCCAGCAACTTTGTTGAAAACAGTTTGTTTCCTGCCTTCACTGAATTGCATTGGCAATTTTGTTGAAAACTAATTAACCTTATATGACATATAGGTATATTTTTGGAGTCTCTGTGTTATCCTATTAATCTATCCTTATACTGATACCACCCTGTGTTGATTACTGTAGCTTTATAGTAAGTCTTTAAAACTGGTTCGTTCATTCCACCAACTTTTTTATTTTGCAAAACTGTTCTGGCTATTCTAAGTCCTTTGCATTTCCATATAAAGCTTAGGATCAGCTTGTCAATTTCTGCAGAAAAACATGCTGGTATTTTGATAGCAGTTGCGTTGGATTTGGATATCAATATGGAGAGGCTTGCCATCTTAACAATATTGACTCTTCCAATCCATGCAAATGAGATGTTTTTCTGTGTATTTAGATCTTCTTTAATTTCTCTCAGAAAATTTCTTTACCGCTATGTTGCTGCCTCCCTTTTGGCTCTAGATGGCGCCTTAAACTCAGGTTCTCCTCAGCTCCAGAAAACTGGGCGCTACCCTTCTGGAATGGGAGAGCTCCCAAAAGGAATGTCCTGGCAATGGGAGAAGGCTGGCTAGGGGTTTGTACCCCGGGACCTGTGGTACGAACCTCCTAAAGCGTGGTGCTGCTTGGGAGGACCGTCTTGGCGTCTCTTTTGGCCGAGTTACAGTTTCCAGGGCTGGGGCTGATGAGCTACCTACCCCCATCCTCAGGGATATTTTTCCCTTCGGGCCTCCCTATACTTCCCTAAGGCAAGCACAGGTGTCCTGCCAGAGAACCCAAGATGGTTCGGGAAGCTGGTTGTCCACCTCAATCTTACTGTTTCCAGTGTAGAAGCAGTAAGTTGGGGGAAATTTTTCTACATGCTTGGTGTCAGGCAGAAAATAAGGAGGGGTGTCACAGATGTAGAAGTCAGATTCTGTTATCATCTACTTGGAATTTTTTGACTTCTCTCCGTTCATGGGAACTGTCTCATCTTCACATTTGAGTTCTGGGATATCTCTTGTGATAATCTTGGAGCTGTGTATTTGTTTTTGGTTTTTTGTTGGGGGTGTGATGAGCCCAGCTTGCTTCTGGGCCACCATTTTGGAACTGGAAGTCCTTTCAAAATTTTCTTTAAATTCTCTCAGTATTTAGTGTAAAGCTTTTACTTCTCCTTGCCAAATTTATTCCTCCGTATTTTTTATGCTAGTGAGAATGGAATTGTTTCCTTGATGTTGTTTTCAGATTGTTCAGTCCATTACTAATGTTTAAGAATACAATTGATTTTTGTATATTGATCTTGTACGCTACAGCTTTGCTAATTCACTTACTCTGGTAGGTTCATTAGATTCCGTAGATTTTCTATAAGTAAGATCATATCACCTGCAAAAAAGAGTATACTTCTTTCTTTTCAACATACATGCCTTTAATTTCTATTTCTTGTTTTTCTGAACTGGCTAGAACCTCCAGTAATATGTTGAACTGAAGAAGTGAGAACAGAAATATTTGCTTTTTTACCAATCTTAGTGGAAAAGTATTTCATCTGTCATGAATTAATATATTAGCTGTAGATTTTTCATAGCTGCCATTTATCAGGTTAAGTAGTTTCCTTCTATTTCTTATTTATTGAAAGTTTGTTTTTTTAAATATGAATAGGCATTTGATTTGTCAACTGACTTTGCTACATCTATTAAGATTACCATGAGGTTTTTATTTTGATATTTGTTATTTTCATGTGGTATATTACATTTATCAGTGCTCACATGTCAAACCAACCATGCATTTCTGGGGTTAAAAACGTAGTCATGATACCTAATTCATTTTTGTTATCCTGGGTTCAGTTTGCTAGTATTTTGTTAAGATTTTTTTTCTCTGTATTTATGAGGGATATTGGTCTAGGGTTTACATCTAATCTCTTCTTCTGATTTTTATAACAGGGTAATGCTAGACTATTAAATGAGTTCCTTTCTTATCTATCTTTGAAATAGATATATATATCCATATAATTGATTTTATTCTTTCTTAAATATTTAATAGAATTCATCATGAAGTTATCTGGGCCTGGGTTGTTTTGTTTTAGTGGCAAGATTTTAAATTAGAAATTTTTTGTAATCAATAAAAGAATATTCAGATTTTATGTCTTCTTGAGTGCTTTTTTATAATTTATGTCTTTCAAAGAATTTGTCCATTTCATCTATGTTGTTAAATTTTTGGCATAAAGTTGTTCATTATATATTCTTAAGTGTACTTTTAATGTTGGTAGCATCTGTGTGTCTTCATGCCTGATATAAATGCCTGGTCATTTATATCTTCGTTTCTCTACTCGGCCTAGCTAGTACTTAGGTAATTGTATTGAGTTTTTTTGTGTGTGTTTTTTTTACAGCTACACCTTTTACTTTCATTGATTTTTCTGTATTTTCTATTTCACTGATTTCTTCTATTATTTTCTTTGTCTTACTTTGGATTTGATTTATTCTTCTTTGTTAGCTTGTTGAGATGTAAGCCTTAGATTTTTCAATTTATATCTTTCTGATAGACATTTAAATCTATACATTTCTGCTTAAGCACTGTTTTAGCTGCATACCATATATTTGGATATTTTATGATTTCATTTTCATTCATTTAAAGATATTTTTCTCCCCTTCCTACCTCCAGTTTAATTTTCCCAAAAGTATTGAAAAATTGTTCTGGAGTACATCTCCATAGAATAAAAAGTGTTTTAATCATGTGTTTTGTTTATTCTAGTAGTTTTTATGGGTCCAATTCTTTGCTGATCATTTTTTTTCCTTTTTCTCTTGAGGTAAATAGCATGTGTATTAGTCCTACTTTATTCACATGTGGAATCTGAAGCTCATAATTTATTGATGTAAAGAATGAAGTAGAATCATCATTTTTCAATTTTTGCCAGTGAAACACCAAATTGCAAGTGAAAATCTTGAGATGAATTAAAGCATGTTTTACATAGTGTTTTAAATATTCAAAGTGTAAGTTATATATACACTTTTATTCAATATAAAATAATTAAATTTTATAATATGTAGAGCTTTCTTAAATCGTAGCCTAGGGCCAGCAAATAGTTTGTATGGTCCACATGTCCCTGATAAATCTTCATAACTGATCATATCACTATTTCTGACAAGGTCAGATGTATAATTGGAATCTTTTTTGTTCCATTCTCAAGTGAGTTAATAACCCATTTTGCCAGTAAATATAAGACAAAAAATAACGGGTCAAAATTTTCCTGTTATTTAACTGAACATTTTCATTTTCATCTTTCTTTCAGAATTATTTTCTAAAACTAGAATGCAAATGTAAATATAGAAAGTTTTTAAAATTTAAGAGCACATATTACTTAGTAATTACATACATTACACTCACAGCTTCAGTAAATTTGTGGAAATGATCATTTCAAAATTTAATATTTTGAAAATTCATGGCATCTCAAAAACAGCATTTACCCAGAATTAGCATCTTAAATATTTAGATTAATATTCTATTTTGCACCCTTTATAATTTACTCTTAGCTACTTAAGCTATATGCTATTAATTTAGAATTTGTTCCACTTCAGACTTCTTTGATTTTCTCATATACTGAAGAGAATTATTTGGTAGGCAAATTAACAGTGTAAATGAGATTTCAGTTGGTTCACCTAAAGAGCCAAATTATTTTCAAGAATGTAAGTAGCATCATTTGCATATGTAAAATTAATGTATAGATGAGCCTCATCTAACAGAAAGTGTAGTCTTTAAAAACATTTTATAAGCAATCAGCTTATATTCTTATATACTTTGAAACCAATCGAACTGCTTTTACTTTTAAATATTGACTACTGTAAGTCACTAATTCATAGTGACCTGTCCCCTCTCCTGTTGTCAGTCAACTTTTTGTATAGATTATCACATATATCCATGCATTGAATATCCCCTTCCTCAATATTTATTATGAATTTTTTAAAGGTTTGTCTTTTCTTTTTCACTGTGGACCTTAAAGCCAAAATAAGCAGGTGTTACATAATACTGAACTCAACCATCATGGATCAAGAAGGATGGGGGGAAATCAGTAAGGTACTTTCCTTTGGGAATACCCCATAATCTAGTGCCAAACTCATTCCAATTTATAGCTTAGGACAATAACCTTTGTTTTTGCAGTATTTCACAGGCAGTTTAGTTTCTAAGATTTATTTTTTTTAATTTCCTAGGGGAAATAGACTTTTCTCTGTCATTATCTGTTGTGATTCGTTACTTTTATTTTTAGTTGTAGATTTCTTTTGATCAGGAGTAGTTAAAAGGCAAGTGTAAAACTAGCTAATTGAAAATCATTCACATAATTTTTCTGTTTCACATGCTTTAGGTAGCCTAGAAAAACGGCCTTTTTATCTATCGCTTACTGTAAAAGCTTGTGATTTTTATGACTTTTCAAATATAATTGTGATAATTACCCTTAAAGAAGAAAAAATGTATTTATAGCACAACAAAAATTAAAAATTTTTTCAAATGTATTATTTTATTTTGTCCCTTTTTCTATTTATCATCACGGAGAAAAGTTCCAGCCCTTAGAATTTATCTTACTAATTAAAGTGCAGCCAAATTAATAGCTAGGTGAGACCAAGTAGAAATCAGGAACAAAATTTTTTTTTTAAATAAATTTGTCATACTTCTTTCACACAGACATTAAAGTAGTAGTATGCATACAAAGTAGGGAAAGCTGTTGTTCTTATGAAGCTGTTTCTATTAGGAATCCAATAATTTGACTATGCTCATTGGTACATCTCTTATTCTCTCTTATGCCCTAAAATATCTCACATATCTTAATTAGATAAGCTGTTTTATTTGTCCATATAGAACTACATTTAGGTGATAGGAAAATTGAGATAGCTATTTAGTCAGTGATTTGAAATGTTTGCATCTGTTTTCCCTGTTGTTCATAGATTCAGAATAATACTGCATTTTTTTAATACTGTGAAACTGTGAATGCCGTTCTGTTGTCATACTCTTAAAACATAATAGGACATTGTAACGTACTTATGAAGAAACTGAATGACCACAGAAAAATGACTTCCAGGATGCTAAATTTGGGCCTATCGAAACAAGGCAGTTTGCTACTGAATCACTCTATGATTCTAAAAGCTTTTAGTGCTTTGCTCTTAAATATGAAAGGACAGCAAGAATTAGTATTAATTGGTGGAAAGTCTCAACCATGAATGAAAAGGACCAAAATTCACAACTACAGTCAGTGGAAGAAAAATTGCAAAAAACTTTGATATCTTCAGATAAATAAGAAGAGATGTTGCATCTCTAAAACATAAACAGGATGCTGTAAAAAGGAGAATTAGAGAATGAGTTCTGAGAAATTTAAACTATAATACTGAATTAATTTTTTTCAATAGAAGAGATGGTCAATCCAGTAGTTTCAACATTCAAAGTATCCCCGAGAGAGGAAAATTATTAAAGAAATTATATAAGAAAATTTCCTAGACCTAAAGACCATGAGTCTCCAAATTGTACCACGTATGAAAATTTAAAGACACAATCCAAGGCAAATTATCATGAAACTTTAAAACATTCAGAATGAGGTTAATATCCTAAAAGCTTTCAAAAAAAGAGTGATGTGTGCACATGTAAAGAAATGTGTGTCAGAGTGAATCTAGACATCCCATCAGCAATTTTGCCAGCTTAAAAAAAAAGCAATGCAAAATTCTGATGGATAATACTTTTCAACTTGGAGTGCTATGCATAACCTTACCATCAATCAGTTGTGAGGCCTAAAACATGTTCAGACATGCTAAGACAACAACAACACCATTTCCCTGGTTCTCTTTTTGATGAATCTTCTGAAAGCACACTCCAGCCAAATGAGGGAGTTAATCAAGAATTGCGAAAACATGGGATCCAGGAACAAAGGAAGTAGAAAAAGGGATACCAAGGAGCCACATTCAAGAATGGCAGCCAGTTGACTGTAAAAGCAACAGACACTAGAAGAAAGGAGTGGCATTTCTAGGGGAAAAATGGGGACTGGTGAATTATATAATACATTGAATATTTAGAAAATAGTATTGGTTTTTGATAGGTCTGATGCAGCTTCTAGAAAACATAAGCATATGTACATAGAATGTTAAGCATTTTTTAAAAAGAAATAATTGTTAACTCTAGGACAAATTAAACATTGTAGAAAAACAAAACTTGATGGTATACCAGTTGGCTCTACAGTGAAACTATCTTTGCAATTATACCAATGGAAGTACTGTATTACTAATTTAACCGGAAGTTGTTCAGTGATTTCTTTGGGAGAGGGTGAAGATAGAGTAGTTTAAGAGCTAAAACCTCACTTCCCATACATAATAGAGAAGTCAGTAACTGTTGTCTAGAAATCAGTAAATCTAGAAATAGTAGAATAAGCATCTATTTTTAAATATAGAGGAAAGAACAAAGAAACATTTAAAAGAATTAGTAATGGATATGTCTGGGAATGGCAAGGGGCCACTGTTTCTCATTTTAATCTTTTAGTATTTAGAGTTCTTTAAAACTATTTGGAAGTGTCCCTTTCCTAAAAATAAATTTTAATTACCTAAAAAAGAGTATTTAAAATGTTAGGGAAATAGAATAATTATGGCTTGTAGGCAACTTTATACATTTTTGTCTTGTTATTTTCTAGAGTTCCTGGAATTACTATTGCTACAGATATTATCTGTGGTTTTCCTGGAGAAACAGATCAGGATTTTCAAGAAACAGTGAAACTTGTTGAAGAGTACAAATTTCCAAGCCTCTTTATTAACCAGTTTTACCCAAGACCGGGAACTCCTGCTGCAAAAATGGAACAAGTTCCATCGCAAGTGGTAAGATATTTTCCTTGTAAGGTATTTTTGTTTTTTTGTTTTTTGCCAATAGCTATGAGAATGCAGGTATGTTGTCTGCCTTCACACAACTTGCTCATGGTATAACCCTTAAGTTACAAAATGTGGGGAGATCTCCAAGTTGGGATGAGGGAGCGCTTGAATGGGTTAAATGGCCTTAGGCAACTAAAATATAATCACCTTTTTCTTCTTTTGAGGAGTGAGATTCAGATGACTTTGAAAAAGAATTTTTTTTTTTTTTTTTAGTAGAGACAATGTCTCACTGTTTATCACAGGCTGGTCTTGAACTTCTGGCCTTAAGCAATCCTCCTGCCTCAGCTTCCCAAAGTGCTGGGATTACAGGCATAAGTCACCACACCTGGCCAAAATTTTTAACTAATGTCCAGTATTTACCTGTGTGTATAAGTTAAACCTTTAGATGTTTCAAAATAAGGTAACATTTAAATATTTGTGAGTAAATGAAGCTTTATATTTACCCTACTTTTTAAATAATGTGTTACTTATTGAGGGTCCCATGGTTTTCCTACTTCTCCATGGGATAGATTTGATGCTCTCTGTCTTTCTAGCTATCTAATTTTTTTTCAGGTGTGTATTGCTTTCACAAGGAGCCTCCATTTAATGTCATCCTTTTATATTTATAGATATATTAGAATAAGATGTCTCAAAATAAATGTAAGTTTGAGATCTAGTAAAGTCCAACTGTTTTCCCATAATGCCACAGAAATTAATGGTCTCAAAACCAATATTTTAGTTTCTAGATTTGTTGGCTGAATATGGGAAAATGTAAAATAAACCTTAAGAGGACATACAATTTTTTTTAACTGAAAATTTTCTACTCTGTTTCTAATAAGTAAAAAAAAATTAGACCCTTTACTCAAATTTTTAATGAATAAATATGAAAAGGAGTAGCTAAGAGCTTACTATTATTTTTCTTATGCCACATATGAATATTAAACACAACATATGTATATGTATTTCTCAAGTCTGTTTTTCCCAAAACCAGAAATGAATGTCATAAAACCAAAGTGAATAGCATTCTTTGTTTTCCCCCCATTTTTTGTTTGTTTGTTTTAATTTTACAAGTTTGTGTCATTACAAGGGTAAGAAGATATTTTGGAGATAGACCTTTTAATTTTCCTTCTAATTTAATCAATGAGAAAAGTAGATTATAACACCACAGATAATTAACTTTCCACAAACATAAAAAGAAGCCAAATTAATTCATTTTCTTTTATATCCAAAGTATTTATTATTGAGGGATAGCTTTCATACAGCAAAGTTCACTCTTTTTGGTAAGCAGTTCTATGAATTTTGGCAAATGCATACAGTAGTGTAACCTACTGTATCACAATCAAGATATAGAACAGTTCCATCAGCCCCCCCCCAATTCCTTCTTACCTTTTTGTAATCATCTGCTTCCCGCATCTCTAGCTCCTGCCAACTACGGATGTATTTACTGTTTTCATAGTTGGAGTCTTTCTTTTTTTTTAACTCTACTTCTTTAACAAAAAGGTTTTTTGTACTATAGCATAGTTACAAAGAAGTATATGGCTGAGCATTTTCATAAAGTGAATACTTCTGTGTAACCACCGGTCAGATGAAGAAATAAAACATCGCCAGTATCACAAAGGTCCCTGTCATGCCCTCCGTTTCCTATCCTCTCCCATTCCTCAAAGGAAACCACTGTCCCTCATTCTAGCCCTATACACTAGTTTTACTTGTTTTTAAACTTGATATAAATGAAAGGGTTTATCTGTGTTTGAATGTTTGCGTTTGAGGGCTTGTTTGGTTTGGTTTGGTTTTGCTTAACATTATGTTAGTAAAACTGTATCTTTTTAAAAGTAGCCGTACTTCCATTCATTTTCATTGTTATATAGTGTTCCATAGCATGCATATATCACAGCTGATCTGTCCTACTGTTAAAGGGGAATTGGGTATTTTCAACATCCTGATATTAATATTGCAACTAATATAGCTGTCAACATTCTTGTTTTTATCTTTTGTTCCACTCGTGTGGAAACCTTTCCACTGGGTGGTTAGCTAGGAGTGTAATTTCTGTGTGGTACAAAATGAAATTGATCTGCTTTACTAGATACTGCCAAATAGTCTTCCCAAGTGATTGAATAAATTTACAATCCCAACAGCAATGTATAAAAATGCCAGAAGCTTCATATCCTTGCCAGCACTTAGCATTGTTCTGTCTTTAATGTTAGCCATTCTGATGGGAATGTAACACAATTCTAATTGTGGTTTTATATTTCCCTGTTAACTAATAATATTGAGTATCTTTTATGTGTTTATTGGCTATTTGGATATCCTTTCTCATGAAGTACCTGTTCAAGTCTTTTGCCCATTTGTCTATTGGCTTACAAGCTTAAATTTTCCCCAGGCCCCTGATTTACTGGAGTTATTTAGGTTTTCTAGATACAAATCCTTGGTAGGTTGTGGTAATTTAAATATCTTCCATTCAGTCACCTGCCTTTTCATTCTTTTCATGGTGCCTTTTGAAGAACAGACATGCTTAATTTTAATGTAGTAGAACTTACAAATATTTTCCTTTTTGTGTTAGTGCTTTTTGTGTCCTGTTTAAGAAATGTTTACCTTTTCCACACCAATGTGAAGATACCCATCAATGTGCTATTGTAGAAATTTTACCATTTTGTCTTTTACCTTTAGATCTAAAATCCGCTACAACTTATTTTTAAGTATGAGGTATGTTTGGGGTGCGGGGTGAAGTTCAAAGTTGTTTGCTTCTTTTTCCATGAAAATATCTGTTTCAGTCAATGCCATTTATTGAAAATCTCATTCTTTACAGGTCACCTTTATCATAAATGAGGTGTCTAGGCATATGTGGGTCTGTCCTCTAACTTTATTCTCTTCTTTGGTCTGCTGCTCAGTCTGTCCACCAACACACATGGTCAATTACCATAGTTTCATAGTAAGTCTTGACATTGGCAATATACGTATTTCAACTCTGTTGTTTTTTCTTGAAAATTGTCCTAACTATTCTTGTTCCTTTGCTTTTCTTAATTTGTCAAGTTTCACCAAAAATTATGGTGGAGTTTTGATTGAGGTCATTTGATTCTACAGATCATTTGGGGGAAAATTGACATTGTAATAATACCAAGTTTTCTATCCATTTTAATCTTCTCTAACTTCTGTCAGTAATATTTTATAGTTTTCTGTATACAAGTCTTACATATCACTATAAAATTTATTCATGTGTGTTCCCTTTGATATTATTTAAATGGTTGATTTTCATATTTTTATTGCTGCTACTTGGAAATGTAATTGTATTAAATATGTTTATCTTTACCTATCTAATTAACTTATTAATTCTAATAGTTTTTCTGTAGTGTTATTTTTTTCCCCAGATTTTCAATTATGGCATCTGATAGTTATAGTTTGTTTTTTCCTTGCCAATCCTCATAAATTTTTTTTTCTGTTCATGTGTTGCAGTACTGGCTAGAACTTCCAAGGACACTGTTAAACAGAATTGAGCATCTTTGTCTTTATCCCAGGTTCAAGGGAAGAGTTTTCAGAAGTTTACCATTAAGTGTAAAAGTTAGCTGTAGTTTTGTAATTAGGAAAATTACTTTCTGTTCTTAATTTTCACAGAGTTTGTGTGTGAGCGTATATTAATCATAAATAGAGAAAGGAATTGAATTTTATCACATGTTTTCTCATCTGTTGAAATAATGGTACGGTATGAGTTTTTTCCCCTAGTCTATTAATATTATGAATTACAATGAATGATTTTCAAATGTTAAATCAACCTTCCATTCATGGAATAAACTTATGTATTACTGTTGATACAGTACATCTGTTGATTTGGTAATATTTTGTGAAGACTTTTTGCATTTTTGCTCATGGGCGATACTAATCTGTAATTTTCTTATAATGTCATCTTAATTTTGGTATCAGAGTAACATTGGTCTCATAGAATGAATTGGGAAATATTCCTTCCTTAACATTTTTCTGGAAGAGTTTGTGTAGAATTAGTATTACTTCTTCCTTATATATCTGATGGAATTGCCAAATGTGGTAAGCAGAATTCTGAGTTGGGCCCCAAAATTCTTTCATCCCCTTCTTACCCTTAGGGTACATACCCTCCTTAATCCCTGGGGCTGTGAATTTGGTATTTGCTCTACCTTTGGTTGCTTGATTCTGCTCTGTTGAGTCGTCTTCCCTTTTTCATGAAAGATGCACATGTTTTTACAGCTGAGTAATTTTCTCAGCCTGATCCTACTACTAGAGTGTTAAAAGTCCAGCAGCCTCTTTTTATTTAGTACTGTCTGTTTCTTTTAGGCTACACTGGCAGTGGGCTTTTTTAGATTTTGGTTTGGGGCTTTTGTTTTGTTTTGTTTTTGTTTGTTTGTTTGTTTTTCTGAAACAGTTTTCTCAAGAATTTCGTCATCTTCCCTGAATTGTACTGGAATTTACTCCATTAGACAAAAGCAGGTCTGTAGGAGATAATCCCTGTGCTACCTGAGCCTCCTGCTGGCAGTACTTTTCTTTGTATTCATTCTGCTTGGGATTCTTGGTGCTTTTTCACTCTGCACTCTCTTCTCTTTCCTAAAGTTTGGAAACCTGAGGCGTTCATTCCTCAGATATTTCTTCTACTCTATTTCACCTCATATCTTCTGTGATTTCAGTTAGATATTTTATGTTCCCCATTGTCTGGTATATTCTTTTCTATACTTTGCATTGTTTGTTCTCCATGTATCTATCTGGATATTTTCTCTTCACCTGTTTTTTGGTTTCCTGGTATTCATAATTATCCCTGGACCAACAGCCTCAGCGGCACTGTGTGGTTCCTGAGCAGCTGCGCTAGTATCACCCGTGAGGCTGCTGGAAATGCAGATTCTCGGGCCCCGCCCTAGACCTGTTCAGTCACAGTCTGCATCTCCAGGTGATTGTGTATACATTGAAGGTTGTGAGGTGCTGTTCTAGTTCACTAATCCTTTCGACCTCTGCTTTCAATCTGCTGTCAAACCATCCATGGAATTTCTCAATGTAGTCGATTTATTTTTTACTTCTAGAATTTCAGTTTAATTTTTTCATAGATATCAATGTCCTAGTTAAATTCTTCATATTTTTCTTTGTGTTTTTTGAATGTATTACTCAATTATCCCAGAGTCCATTTCAGATTCTCCAATATCTGGATCTCATGTTGATTGTCTCTACTGTCTTTTTGTTTTTTCTTGATTCTCATTATTTGTCTTCTCTCTCCATGTACCCGGTAATTTTTTTATTGAATGGTAATCATTGTTTATTAAAAAAACAAAACAACACCTTATAGATTTCTAGACTATAATTTGTCTTCCTCCAGGGAAGATTAAATTTTGCTTCTGGGAGGTGCTATGGTAACAACTGATTATTAACAATCTATCTGAGATTGATTTTTGAGATCGTTTTTCACTCTTTCTGAGGATTCGTTTATTTCTGGCTTGCCCTTACTTGAATGCAGCCAGTGATGCGCTGGTAAGTGTTTAGCAATTGACTCTCAGGAGGAGGGATTCTGATTATTTGTGTCTGGCAATTCCCATCGTGTAAATACTTCCACCATTGCCAATTTCAAACTACCAGTGTGACATCACTGAACATGAAATTGGGAAGAGATGCACACAACTAGCTTTTGTGAGCTGCTACAAGCCAAATCTAACATACCACCGAGTGTAGCTCATCCGGGTCCCTACTGAAATTCCGTGGTACCTCTTCTTCATGGCAGATCTTCATCTCCAGTTTTCGCCTCCCCAGGCTCATGACAATGCATCAGGCGTAGTTGCCCGGCCTCTTAGCTTTTGCTTGCCAGCTCATGCTCAGCCACTACTTACAAATTTTTAAATGGCTATCCAGAAAAAGTCATTGTAAATATTGAGCTCTTTCTGTGGGCTCTCCTTTTCTCTAGGATCTTGATCTCTCAGGTCCTCACCACCTTGGTAGCTTTTTGATGTTCAAATAGTACATATTATACATTTTATTCACCTTTTTTAATTGCTCTTGGCAAGAACATTGATCAGATATATGCTAGTTTGCCTTAGCCAGAAACAGAACTCATTGCACAAGATCAGCCTTCAAATGTCTTTTTTGTCTTGTCTTTTATCTTCTAAACATAGTCCCTTAGCGTCTTGCTCACATTTTCAGACTTCAGTCACCCAGTCCTGGCATAGCAGTAATGTTTTTTTTTAGAGTTTATTTTTTTAAAGCAGTTTTAGGTTCACAGCAACTTTGAGCAGAAAGTACATAGAGTCCCCACATGCTCCCTGCCCCCACATGTGCACAGCCCTCTCCACTATCATCATCCCTCATCAAAGTGGTACATTTGTTACAATCAGTGAACCTACATTGACTTATTATGTTCATGCAAAATCCATAGTTTACCTTAGGATTCACCGTTGGTGGTGTACGTTCTATGGGTTTTAACAAATGTATAGTGAATGTATAGTCCATTATAGTATCATCAGAATAGTTTCTCTGCCCAAAAAAGCCTCTGTGCTCCCACCTATTCGTCCCTCACTTCCCCCAGCCCCCGGAAACTAGTGATCTTTTTACCAACTCTGTAGTTTCGGTTTTTCCAGAATGTCATGTATTTGGAAACATACAATATGTAACTTCTTCAGATTGGCTTCTTTCACTTAGTAATATGCATTTAAGATTCCTTTGGGTCTTTCCATGGCTTGATAGCTCATTTCATTTTAGTGCTGAATACTATTCCATTGTCTGGGCATACCACAGTTTCTTTATCCTTTCACCTACTGAAGGACATCTTGATTGCTTCCAAGTTTTGTCAGTTGTGAATAAAGCTGCTGTAAACATCAGTGTGCAAGTTTTTGTGTGGACGTTAGTTTTCAGCTCATACCAAGGTACGTGATTGCTGGATTGTATAGTAAGAGTATGTTTAGTTTTGTAAAAATTGCCGTGCTATCTTCCAAAGGGGCTGTACCATTTTGCACTCTAACCGGCAACGAATGAGAGTTCCTGTCACTCGCATCCTTACCAACATTTGGTGCTGGCAGTGTTTTGGATTTTGGCAATTGTATTAGGTTTGTAATGGTGTCTCATTATAGTTTTAATATGTCATTTGTCAGTCACTAATGACATACAATGTTGAGTATCTCTTCATGTATATGTTTGTCATCTGTGTATTTTGTTTGGTGAGTTGTCTGTTCAGGTCTGTTGCCCATTTTTTGATGGTGCTGTTCATTTTCTTATTGATGAATTTTAAGAGTTCTTTGTATATTTTGGATAACAATCCTTTCTTAAATGTGTGTTTCACAAATATTTTCTCCCAGTCTATGGCTTGTTTTCTCATTCTTTTGAAGCAGAATCATTTTTGTTTATTACTTAGCACCTGTTGGGAAATCATCAACTTTCCACTGTACTCCAATCTGAAATAGTAACCTTAGGTTCAGGTTGTCCTTGGCCAAATGGTGAAGCTGTTTTATTTTATTCTCAGTTACACTGTTTTGTTCTTAAGAGCCAATGTTTTGGGATTCTTTATCATTGTTCTCCCCTTCACACAGCTTTCTCTTTATTAAACCTCTGTGTCAGTTTCCTAGAACTGCTGTAACAAAGTACCACACACTGGGGGAAGGAAAGTTTAAAACAACAGAAACTTACTGTCATACAGTTCTGGAGGGTAAAAACAAGTCCCAAAAAATATCCCCCATAAGTGACATGAAATAAATTTTAGTATGCTTTCCCTTCATATCTACTTTTACATAAATACTAACATTAATATAAATATATTTCAGTATTTTAATGTATTATAGTAGAGCTTTGATAAATGAACTAAATTGTGTGTATTTCTTAACCATTTAAATCACCAAATGAATAAAGCACTCTTTGGTTGCATTTTGCTTTTGTATGGGGGGTAAGGGTGAATCCTTTGCCAATCCTTTATTTACCTACTGAAAAAAAAAAAGTATAACCCACAAGTTTAAAATGAATGTAAATCAAGTGTTATATTTTCATAAACAGGGTAAACTAAAATTTTTTTCTTACCTTTTTCAAGATTATTAATGAATAAAGAGATTACATGGAGAAATTCCTAAACCAAATGAGAGAGTGACCTTGGACTTTTAGATGGAAGGTCAAATTTGCATGTTTATATTTCCTATTCCATTAAATCTTCCTTCATTAGTCTTCATTCATTTCAAGTAATTCAATCGTATTTTTAAATTGTAGTTGAGATTCTTAGTCTGCCTAGAAAAGGTCATTTAAGTTTAAAAAGTCTTTTGATCTTTAGCTATCAATTCCAGACTTCCCTTTATAGAAAATTTTGATGAAAAATAATAAAATCTTCATAAGAACATTTAGACAGAAAGAATGGCTGTTAGAATGTTTATATTGGTTTAAAATGTTTATTTGTGATAGTAAATCCACCTGCTCGCTTGTCTTACATCTTAGAACCGGAGAGTAAAGGTAACGTCTTTAAGTATATGCAAGCATAAAAGAATGGTAGTTCACTTACCTGCAGTTTCTAGAACTTTTACCCTTAGGATAACAAGGCCACAGTGGACACTTCCAGCCCTGAGGAGTGTGAGTGAATGTTTCTAAAAGGACTTGAGGGACATTCTTGGCGTAGATAGAGGCAGCTTTGCCAAACTTGTCCATGATAGATTTCCTGTGAGGGGAGTACATTGTTGCTGTAGGTGTTCAAACCAAGGTAAGATGACCACTTGGAATAGATGTTGAATAAAGAATGTTCTTAAATCATATACAGAAGCTTGTTCAGTGACATATAATGGCTCTCCCAAATCTAGCTGCCTATGAATACAGTACATACACACATGTGTTTATTTTAAACACATACACACACACAAAACAGGAAAACATAGCATATAGAAAAACTTTGTCACTTTCTTTTTGTGAGAAACTTTTTATTTCTGAGTATGATCCTAAAGTTTAACAACTCAGTATTTTAGAGAACATCAAGTTGCCTTAATGACCTGGGCATGGTAGCTCACACCTGTAATCCCAGCACTTTGGGAGGCTGAGGCAGAAGGATCACTTGAGAACAGGAGTTCAAAGCCAGCCTGGGCAACATAGTGAGACTCCATCTCTAAAATAAAAAATAAAAAATAATTTTTTTTTAATTAGCCGAGCAGGGTGGTACTCGCCTGTAATCCCAGCTATTCAGGAGGTGGAGGCAGGAGGACTGTTTGAGCTTAGGAGTTGGAGGTTGCAGTGAGCTATGATGGGGCCACAGAGCCAGGCAACAGAGCAAGACCCTGACTCTTAAAAAAACAAACAAGCAAAAAAAAAAAGCTGCCACAATGAAAGGAATCTTGATGCTCTTAGCTTACTTTATAACATAATTACATTATTTACATTATTTACACAGCCTCAGATTTTCAAATTAAATATTTTTCTTGGAGGGAGAGGAAAAAAATATTTTGAATTAATTTTATTATAGGTTGATTCCCAAGCACACCTATAGGGAAGCCCCTTTTGTCAAGAACTTTTTCGTTTTGACTTCTCTATTTTTAGAAGGGCTATCTTGGCATTCTTATGCAAATAATTGTATTTGATCCCTTCCAGCTGGTTGTTTAAACTTTTCTGGACACATGATTTGTCTTTTTGTTTCCATTTTTGATAGCATTTTTAGCCTGGCCATAATTTTGTTGTATCTAGGTTTCAGGAGATCACTTAACAGACTCTTTTTATGGAGATTCTTTGGTAACAGTAGGAAAGTATGAGCTAGATTATAATCAGAGAGATGGTTAAGAGCCCCTGACCTTGTGAGGGTTTTTATACAGATGATACTCATCTAACAAACAGAGAATTGAACTTAATGCTCTCTGAGGCCCCTTGAAATGCTTGATAATCTTTGATTCTCTGTCATATGGTTTTGAGACCACTATTCAACCTATATGTAGAAAGGTTTAGGTGCTTTGTTTTTCTAGATGATTGGCTTAAATATGTTATCTCCTTTTCCCATTCTTTCACCTCCTACTTTATGAATCTGATGACTATTTGTTTATATAATCAAGTGATAATATTTTTCTTGAATTTGAATTAGAAATACTAAAACATAATTATTAGTCGTTATGGGAGCTCAAATGACTCAACGAGACCAACTGTGGTAGACAGAATAATGGGCCCTTGGAGACAGCCACATCCTATTCCCAGTGTGAATATGCCACCCTACATGGTAACAAGGACTTTGCTTTTGTGGTTAAGGTAAAGCTCTTGAGATGGAGAGATTATCATAGATTGTTTGGGTGGGTTCAGTTTAATCACAAGGATTCTTTTAAGAGGAAAACAAGAGAGTCTAAGTTATAGGAGATGTGAGAGTAGAAACAGAAGTCAGAGTCACAAGCTCTGAAGGTAAAACAAGGGGCCATGAGCTCCGGAAAGCAGGTGGCCTCTAGAATTTGGAAAAGGCAAGAGCAGATTCTCCCCCAGAGCCTCCAGAAGGACTGGGGCCCTCTCAAAAACCTTGATTTTAGCCCAGAAGACCCGTTTCAGATTGCTCCCCTTCGGTCCTGTAATATAATAAATTTGTGCTGTTTTAAACCACTAAATTTCTGGTAATTTATTACTGCAGCAATAGGAAACCAGTCCACCAACTGTGGCATATTTTGGTCTGAGAGCATTGCCTGGCTTTTGGAGACAGCTAAAGTAATTGATCTTTCATTGCTTTGTGCTACCAAGGGTTTGCTGTGCCACTGGATGACACATCGTTCCTGGGTCTGTGAACACTTATCTCGATGCTGCCCTACAGTCATAATAATCTTTGGGCCTAATCATAATAGTCACATAACAAAAATAACAGTAAGAGTTGGCATTTAGCCATGAGTATATGTCGGACATTGTCCTCAGCACTTTGTATGTATTATCTAATTTCATTCTCACAACTCTCTGAAATAAGCACTGTTATTATTGTCATTTTGCACATCAGGAAGCTGAGGCTTAGAGTAATGAATTAACTTGCTCACGTAGGCAAGAAGTTCCTGACTGCCTTTCCACTCTTAGCTCTTACCATTCCTTCCAACACACTTTCTGCTCCCACAACATCTGACCAAGTGTAGTTGCCAACCTGTTCATCTTCTCTGCCTCAGATTGCCCCCTCATCCTCCTACACAGTGGAGGACAGGGTGGGTGGGGAGGAGAACTTGTATCAACTGCACTCATCACTTAAGCCTGTCCTAAGCCTTCCCTGGTCACCACACCAGGTTATCCTCCTCCTCTGTGTTCCTGGAGGTTCTGTGCTTATCAGTACCAAGTCACTTAACATGATGTATGGTTGGTTTTGAGCAATTTGGGGACCGATCTTCCTATCCACCTGACACAATACCTGGCACACAGCAGGAATTCAGTATGTGTTGAATTGACAAATGCTGTAAAATTGAATCCTGAGGGTTGAGATGCTATCAACCATGAAAAGTGGAGGGTGTCTGTGTGAGAGAGGAAGAACAGTTACCAGTTACTGGGATCAACATGCGAAGAAAGCTGGGCACAAGGAAAACATGGAACATTTAATGGGCATAAAATTGATCTTCTTTGGGGCAGGAAGATGTGTTAGGTTTTTATTTGTTTTTGCAGGGGTGGAGAGCAACATGCAGGAATAGGTTATTATCAATAAATGAGTCAGGAGCTATAGAGTAAGGCTCACATGAAGATGGCCTTATACAGATGAACTGTCCTGAGAGTAGCAGGGAGCTACTGAATAGTAGCAGTCATGTGTTTGTCTTTGAAAGCTCTTTCTAGGTACAGTGCAGAGAATGAAGTAGAGAGGGAACAAAGGAGTCAGAAAGCCCAATTAGGAGATAGTGAAAGAGAAAGGTTTGGAAACTAATGAGTGGAGTGAAAGAATCTTTGTGACTTACTCCCGATACCTTAGATAAACATTCTCCTTTTGGACTTAGTAATTCTAAGTACTAGACTTAGCTATGTCAGCAAAGTTATTCTGTGGAGAATAAGTAACTCACTCTATAGAAGTTGACTTAATTGGCTTTTCATTGACTCCAGACTCACAGATCAAACATTCGTAGGTCAGAACATTTTGCAAGGATCCTTGAACATTGCCTAAAATTTGGGGCAATACAAATTATTTCTGCCTTTTTCTGCAGGTGGTGCTATTGACGTTATATTTCCTAATGGTCCTGAGACTGCTCCTTGGACCAGGCCTGGACCTCTTCTACTCTGGAGTAGAAATGTCAGTCTCTCCAGACCCCTTCCCTGGTCCACTCCCCGTCCCTTCCCCAACTTGATTTTATCTTTTTCCAAGCTGTTTCGACTTGGCAGCTACAGCATTGGCTTTTTCCTTGTGGCCTCCTTATCTTTCTTTGTGTTTTTGTTGTTCTGAGTGCCACAAGATAAGCTTATCAACTGTGTGTGTGTGTGTGTGTGTGTGTGTGTGTGTGTGTGTGTGTTTGTGTGTGTTTGAACCTATAGAAAACTGGATTTGGGAACATTTGGAGAAGCTGGAGCGCTGACTGGATCAATTTTTTTTTTAATCCTACTTAAATTGAGCACTTCTGTTATCCTTTTATCAACTCTCACACTAAAAAAAACTAAAGGAAAAGCTGGTGATAATGTTGGGAACTTTGAAGAATGTGAAGGTAACAAAAATTGTTGTTAAGCCTCAGCTGTATACAAGGAAGTTTGTCAACAGTGATAAATCCTTGGCTTTGCCAATACTATCCAGCCCTTTGTCTACCATCTTGAAACTGAAATGTTAGAGTGTTTAACAAATGTGATTAATCTGGAGTAGACCGAAGCAGAGTGTCTTGTCACGCTCTCATGAAAGAAAATAAGTGCTGTTTCTAAGAAGGTGGTGCTCTTCAGGGTAGAAACAGTGTGGGTGGGTGTGGGCTGCTGCAACACCTCACCTCCCAGGGACCTGCACAGGGGCCCAGTGAAACATGACAGCAAAGAGGTGTCATCAGTGAGAACTCTGTTAATTTTTGCAGCCACCGGTGTTTTCTTAAGAGCGTGCTCCTGATTCCTCTTGCTCAGAATCACCCTCTCAGCATTCCAGCCTTTTTCCTGTGTACCCTCACTGTGCCCCCTCATTTTCTACCCTCTGAGTCTCACCTCTTGCCCACCTACTACAGGGGACTGCCCAAGTTTTTGTTGAGCCCTGATGTGGCAATGATGAACTGAATTCTATTATTAATATCATGTAAATCAACTTCATGTAGTCAGACCCATAGGAAAATACGTGTACTGTGCAAGTATAGACTAACCCTGGGATGGAGCCATGTTTTTGTGGGATTGGTTTTTGTTCAGGATGGTAAAGATAAGAAAAAAAGCCCACAGATTTTTGTTGATAGTAAAAGCCCTTTCATCTGACTCTTCTGTTAATTAATAAGCCATTGCAAGGGAAAAAAAAAAAGATGGCTATACGTAGGAATGTATGATTGGTCTTGGGATCTTAGCATTTCAAGTTTTCTAAAATAACCCACCTTTAGGGATAATGAAGAGTCAGGTATATTTTGAGAGTCTTGACTTCAAGGATAACAGTTTTAATTTATGCATTATAGTGAGCTTATAGAATATAATTTTTAAAAAACTCTATGAAAGAAATACACTCATTTCTTATGAGTGTTTAATTTTTTGCTTTCCTTTTGGTATTTATTTTTATCCTGCTGATTTTATGAATTTGTACTTACCAAAGGAGTAAGAAGATATATGGTTCTCTTAGATACTGAATGGTGATAGATGTTAGGGTTGAGAAAGACTGAGTGAATGTATATTAAATAAAGAGAGTATAAATTCTATCCTTTGAAAAGTCATCTTTATTATATTTCAGTCTAACTTTTTTCCAGTGGTGATTACATGCCTTGTTTTATACAAGTTTCAGAAAAATTGCAAGGATCTACATAATTCTTTTATATCTTTTATATGAACTTGATTTATTAAAATTGTAATATTCAATTTGAACTCATTTTTATTACCTTAATAACAACTTTAGAAGTGAGGAGATTCTTTGGAATAACTTCTAAAGATAAAGAACCTTATAATGATATATCTTATTTTTTAATCTTATTTTTTCTGTATTGACTATGGTCCTTTAATAACTCCATATTTATAACCTTTCAGGGGACTTATAAGCGTAGTTCCAAGTACAAGAACTAGTGATATTTAAATGTGTTTTCAGGTCAACAGAATATATTTGGTAATCTAATATGAAACTCTTTTCTAACTCTTGCCCCTTAGAACTGTTTACTTCGTAATTAAGGGCAAACTAATCAAAGACGAGCAAATAAGCATTCAAATGGAAAAAAATACACTAATTATGTTCCATCTGAGATTTTATAATCTAAGATGAATTTCCTGATTCTTTAATTTTGCTACTGATAATAAAGTGCCTTCAGAGAAGTGCTATATAACTGCGGGCCCCAAGCCCCAGGCCAGAGACTGGTACTGGTCCTGTTAGGAACCGGGCCGTGCAACAGAAGGTGAACAGCGGGCGAGAGAGCAAAGCTTCATCGGGATTTACAGCTGCTCACCATCGCTTGCATCGGTGGCACTAGATTCTCATAAGAGCATGAACCCTACAGTAAAGTGCGCATGCGAGGGATCTAGGTTGCGCGCTCCTTATGCGAATCCAGTGCCTGATGATCTGAGGTGGAGCTGAGGTGTTAGTGCTGGGGATAGAGATTATCCTTAGAGAGAGGTTTGACTGCACACTAAATGTAATGTGCTTGAAACTTATTCTGAAACTGTCTCCCCACCTACCCTACCCCCAGTCCATGGAAAAATTGTCTGCCATGAAACTGGTCCCTGGCGCCCAAAAAGTTGGGGACTGCTGCTATGGAAGATAGAAGGGCAAGGGAAAAAAAACCTCCCCATTATTTGAATGTTACAGTGTGCCAGAAACAAGCATAACTTGTACTTTTCATGTACTTTGTTTCTTGTTACTCTTTCAACAATACTTTTAAGTATTTAGTGGTATTTTTACTTTGCAGATGAGTTAGCTGAAGTTCAGAGAAATTAAGTAAACTTTGCCCCAGGTTACATAACTCTTAAGTGAAGAGCCTGAGACTTAGACTTCATTCTTTCTGACTTATTGTTCCTTGATCTTATAAACAGTAAAAAAAATTCATCCCAGAAATTCAAAGTAATTTTAGAACATTTTGACCAAAAAAAGCATTGGTTTTCAAAGTTATTTTTCTGTTATAGCAATGAGTTTATATTTATAGGCCTTAGAAAAATTCTGAACTTCTTAAAAATGATTTTAGACTTATGGAAAAGTTGTACAAAGACCTCCAATACAGGTTGAGTATCCCTTATCCAAAATGTTTGGGACCAGAAGTATTTCAGATTTTTTCAGATTTTGGGATATTTGTTTCTACAGAATGAGATATCTTGGGGATGGGACCCAAGTGTAAACCGGAAACTCATTTAAGTTTCATATA
>CAUYRT010050471.1:0-14324 GCA_963574885.1 Lepilemur ruficaudatus
GGAGTTCGAAACCAGCCTGAGCAAGAGCAAGACCCCGTCTCTACTAAAAAATAGAAAGAAATTAATTGGCCAACTAAAAATATATAGAAAAAATTAGCCGAGCATGGTGGCGCATGCTACCATGCTACTCGGGAGGCTGAGGCAGGAGGATCACTTGAGCCCAGGAGTTTGAGGTTGCTGTGAGCTAGGCTGACACCATGGCACTCTAGCCCAGGCAACAGAGTGAGGCTCTGTCTCAAAAAAAAAAAAAAGAGGCAGTATAGCATGGCAATCTAAGGTATGCACTCTGGAGCCAGGCTATCCATGAATCTCAGCTTTACCGCTTAATTAACAATACAACTTTTGGCCAGTGACTCACCCCTTTGTGACTCAGTGTTACCATTTTTAAAATGGGACTAATAATAGCAGAAATCTCAAAGGTTTATTACAGAGATTAAATTAGTTAATAGATTAAGTTGTCTGGTATAGTGATTGGCCACATGGTAAGAACGACCATAAATATTTGCTATTGTCGTTTTTGTAAAGAAAAATTTCGTTAATGTAGACCATACCACAATCCCTTTGGCCCCTAGATAGATATTATCGCCTATATGTGAGGATGTATTTTATCAGGGGTTCGTCATGGCCTGGGGGAAATAGTGAAGACAAGCCACTCCCTGTCTCTTAATTCCATGCTCACCCAGCAATTGTCTTTCTTCTTCTTCTTTTTTTAACTCATGAAATAAAACAGCAACCCAGCAATTGTTTTGATTACTAATGAAACTTTCCAAGTATCTGTCCTTAGGAAAGGGGGTGTGGTGTTCTGAATGAGATGCAGGTCCTCTGTCTCCTGCAAAGGGTCATCTCCATTTAAAATGAATGCTTTGGCACTCTGGTTATACGTCCATCTCATATGAGGATTTCAGTGAGCCTGCCCCTCTGGGGATGCACTCACAAAGTCTAGTTTGTGGAACTGCCCAGCCGAGGTCCAGAATGTGGACGTTGTAAAGTTACCAAGGAAATGTCACCCTCGAGGCCTCTAGAGGGCCAGTCAGCTATATTCTTCTCCAGGCAAGACATCTGATGCTATTACCTCTTTGCAGATAGCAGCCACTTGACATGGTTGCAAAACACAGGGGTCACTTTGCTAAGCTCACAAAATGTTATTTTCTTTACACAGTATTTATGTATAGTAATTGTATTTGGAAACCTGCAATTTATTGAATACATATAACAAAACCGAACTAAGAAAGGAGTTGGTAATTCTGTTTTTGAAAGCTAAGGAAGCGGCAGAAGGGGCATTGAACTTTTTATAGGAAAGGAATAATTGAAAGTATATTCTGAAATTTACTTTTCTCTTTTCTCCTACAAGCTCCTGGGTGTTTAAGATATGTGTTCCCAAATGATTTGGGAAAATAGGTAGTTTTCTGGTGAAAGTTGTTGAAATTGGGATGCTCAAAATCCTAGTGCAGTCTCAGATTCATACATAACAACACTACATTCTAATGCGGGCTCACGAGAGGCCTCTCTGACCTGCACTGGTTGATCTCTGTCTAGAATAGTAAGTTCTGTTCTGCAAACCTGGTAAGAGGGTTGTTGATAAACTGTAGTTTGTCCAAAGGAAGGCAACCGTAGGGAAGAACCATCTCACTGTATCAGTCAGGATATTTTCAGTTGCAAGTAACAAACACTGGACTCAAACTGTGCTAAGCAAAACAATTTATTGACTCATGTAAATGAAATCACATAAATCCGAAGTAGAATTGCCTTCAAACAAGGCCTTTCTGGGGGTTCATATGATGCAACAAGGATTCAGATTTTCCCTCCATCTCTCCACTGCTTTTTGAATATTGGAGCCATTTTCAAGTAGGCTCTTTCCTTCATGGTCCAAGATGAATGTCAACAATTCCAGAGGCTCTCTGCATTCTCATCCCCACCCCACACCTTAGAACCGGCATTTCTAGTTGAAGTCCTGAGATTTGCGCTGATTGGACTGGCTTAGGTCAATCCTGAAGCCATCACTGTGGCCAGAAACATGGAAGGTTAGCCCAGGTCGTGTACTCCACTCTAGGAGCAGGGGTGGATCGGCTGCTCCAGAACCAGATGGAGGCCTGCCTGGAAATCAGGGCTATTGGGAAAAGGGAAAAGAAAATGAATGCCACAGAGGTAGCCAATAAAGGTGTGTGGATTTCATCATATGAGGCACATTTAAAGGAATAAGGTCCTTAGCTTGAAGATGAACAGGTATAAAAAGGGCAAGGTAGTTCTCTCTGAAGATCTGAAAGTGTCATTTGGAGGAAGTATTGATTATATTTATTCTGTGTAGTTCTAGTACTGACGGTTGAAGCTTATATGGAGACAGATTTTTATTAAATATAAGTAATTCACTCACAAAGGAAAAAATACAGTCATAACAGAAGTGCATAAGATAAAATATAAAAGTCTCTCTCCTCCTTTCCCTTTCCCTTCCTGCCTCTCACCTGCCTCCATCTCTACTCTCCAGAAATAACCTGCATAAACTGTTTCATAAAAAGAAAACCTTACTTAAGATTAGAGCTACCCACAAGGACTTGGCTGTATCTTAAAGAATGGATTGCCTCATCTCTCCAAGCAGGATATTTTAAAGATTTTTACTTTAGGTGGGACATAGACTGTAAGACACCAATATTCCATGTTTGAAGAGGAGTGACTTAGGGGGGTGCTGGGGGTACTTATGAAGGAGTGAGAAGAATTTAAGACATTGAAGAGCAAACGTTTGTTGACAGAACAAAAGAATTGTGAAACCTCTCTTTTCCCTGAAACTAAAGCAATGATGGCAGATGGAGTGAGTGACTAGGTAAGGAGGACGGATGAACTGAGAAGCATGGAGGTTAAGATCAGTGCAGTCGAGGAGCACCTTGAACCAGACCGTGGTTCAGGAATGAGCAGAATGCCTGGGAGGCAGCAGCACTCACACGGATGGCCAAGGTCCCTCTGACCTGGGAAAAGGCTGGTCTGACGGAACATTATTTGGGGTCTTCTGTGTACACGCTAACAATTAAACTTATCCCATGTCTGTTGTGATCTATAGTAGGAGGAACAGAAAGCACTGTTCATCTTCTCAAATTATTTCACAGCTGTGTTTGTTCCAAGATACTTCTAATATGTTAGTGACATAGTTGCTGTCATTGAATGTCTCTACTGCAGTCAGAATTACAAGCAAACAAAATATTCTAAATTTGCTCCTTCATCAACTATAAGAGTAGTCAAAATGAGGTTATTTCTTGTCCAGGCCTAGTAATATACTAAATACATACATGCATACCATTGATTAGGGGTTAACTCTATTTCACATACTAAATGGCATTCAATACATCAGATTTAATAAAAGTTTCAGAAAACTCTATGAAGTTGTTATTATTATTATCTCCCTTTCATAGATGAAAAATGAGACCTGGAGAGGTTAAATTACTTGCTCAAAACCACACAGCTAATAAGGAGTGGAACCAGAATTGGTCCCAGTTCTATCTGACTAAACCCACACCCTTTCCATATGCCCCTGCCTTTGTGTATGGAAGTGTATTTGTGTGTGTGTGCGCGTGTGTGTGTGTGTGTGTGTATGTACAGAGAGAGCACGTTCATGACTCTACATGGATAAATATTATGCATGTGTATAGTGCAATCTCAAAACAGAAATTTTTATTTTCTATACATAGTTATTGCTCATAAAAACAAATTCATCCAGGAGAGCAGATCATCATAAAGACATCAACATGCCTATTGGATTTTCAGAGGAGCCTTTAAGTTCTTCGGTGCTTAGATACATAGACTGCAAAATAGCCTTATTTTTTTTTCCTTTTCTTGTGGATTTGTTTTTGCATGAGTTGTATAGCAATGACACATTTGATTGTTATTTCTGAGGCTTGTTTTGAAATGTGTATTGAAGCCTTATGAACTCTACGGTAACTATGGTCACACATTTTTTCTTAATGACTGCTAAATGGTGTGTTTTTTCCAAAACTCATAGGGCAGCATGACCTCCTTTTACCAACAGGTCTCAATTAAAAAAAAAATTCCTTTTTTTTTCACACTGAGCTAGATATGCCTTTTCATTTCCCTGGTTTCCTTTTCAATTTAGGAAATCTTCATGGGCTCAGCCTCCATGCTGAGGCCTGTGGGGGATTCAGAAGGAGGCCACAAGGGTTAGTTAATTTTTCTATTATCGGCTCTTCAGAGAGCCTGGCCTTCGCCCCCCTCCCCCAGCAGGCACCCTTCCCCATGCCCACCCTCATTATTGTCTTGTTATGGTACCACTTCATTTCTCCTCATAGTCTGTGATTGTCTCAGTTATCCTCTTGTTTGCTGGCTACTGTGCCTGTGGGATGCAAGTTCTGAGCGGGCATCTGTGCGTCCGCAGCAACTTAGGGTGGTGCCCAGCAGAGACGCTCCGCGTGAACATTGGTGGTCTGACTCGATGAACCAATGGGCGTCTCCAGAACCAGCAATGCTCCATGAATCTTTTCCTGTAATGAATGAATGTGGCCTGAAGTGGTCAAGAAAGGAGGCAGGGATTGATCTTGTCCTACGGTGAGGCATTCAACCTTCTGTCTGTCCACAACAGACTTTTTTCCCCTGGCAAACGCTCTTTAAAACCATGTGGGGGCTCCTAATCATGAAGTGCTTCAGAGGCAGGGCACAGGCCCGAGCTGAGCCCACCCCTGCTCTCCACTCCCCGGGGCACATGCCTGGTCCCTGGGTAGGCACAAAGTCCCAGCCAGGTGAATGTCTTTTTACCAGCAATTTTCAAACTAAGCTGGAGAAAGATATTCCTTTTTTCTCTGGTCAGAGAGCTGGAGGGTGTGCGCCCAAGGCAGCTGTCTTCCTTTGCCATGGAGCAAGCTGGTCTGAGAGGATGGCGCCGACAGGCAGAAATTCAAAGGCAGGAGATGGTGGGAGAGTCCAGTGGCCAGGGGCCAGCGGACACCTCCTTTTCTAGGCTTCACTGTTCAGCTTCAAATCTGTGAGCCAATCTAGTGTTTTCTCAAACATAACGCCTCCGCCCCCTACCAAAAGCCCCAAAAGCTCACACAGCTAGGTTGACTCGGAGAATCCCCACTAGCGCAAATGTGGGTGGGTAGACAGCAGTAGGGAGAGGCTTTTGGGCAAAAGCACAAAGGTTAGATTAAATACGATTTTTAGGAAAGTTCCTAACTAAACACTTAAATGATAGATGTGTATGACGTTCTTTCAGCCAATGCATATGATTGCTATCTCTAGTATGATCCTCATTTACACAGTTAGCTTTTGCCATTAAAATAGGAAATGAAATGTAATAACGTGAGCAAATACTTAGGAGATAAAGCTAACTGGAGAAAGATGGATATGAGTAAATACACAGCAAGAGTACAAGTATAGAGGACAATGAGGTAGTGACATTCCGCAGGATTAGAGTCGTGCATTTTGATTGGAATGCAGTTTCAATTTACCAGGAGTGTGAACTGAGGCATATTGCTTAATGTCTTTGCACCTTTGGTTTTCTCATCTCTAAATCAGGGACAATGTCTCTGAGGGTTGTTGAAAGATTAAATGAAATATATAGTAGTATGTAAAATCTCTAGCATAGTGCTTGGCATTTAATGGATGTTACTTTTTCTTTATGTTAAAAAATAATAAAACTTGCTGCACTAAAAACTTTAAAACACTAGAAGAAATGCATCTAAATGTTAACAGTACTTGTGTTTGGATTCATTCAATAAACATTTATTGAAAGTCAATAATATACAAGTACTACGGATACAACAGCAGACAAAGTCCTTGAGCTTAAATTCCTGTGCAGGGATATAGACAATAAACAAATAAATTAGCAGTGGTTCACATTTCCCAAAGTGCTGTAGATAGAGAGTGCTTGCTGTTGGTGAGTGTGGATGTGGTGGGCAACAGTTTGAAACCAGATGTCCTGAAAAGCCTCGCTGTAAAAGTAATATCTGAGCAAAGATTTGAAGGTGAAGAAGGATGATAGGACTATAAATAATTTTTTTTATTTTTAAAATGAGCATTTATGGCCGGGCGCGGTGGCTCATGCCTGTAATCTTAGCACCCTGGGAGGCTGAGGCGGGTGGATCGCTCAAGGTCAGGAGTTTGAAACCAGCCTGAACAAGAGTGAGACCCCGTCTGTACTATAAATAGGAAGAAATTATTTGGCCAACTAAAAATATATAGAAAAAATTAGCTGGGCATGGTGGCACATGCCTGTAGTCCCAGCTACTCGGGACGCTGAGGCAGGAGGATCGCCTGAGCCCAGGAGTTCGAGGTTGCTGTGAGCTAGGCTGACGCTAGCCTGGGCAACAGAGTGAGACTCTGTCTCAAAAAAAAAAAAAAAAAAAAAAAAAAAGAGCATTTATAAGCTGATTTTTATTTTGAAAAATGATTTAAAATTTTCCAGCTTTATTAAGGCTTAATTAAAAAATTGCATATATTTAAGATGTACAATGTAAGGATTTGATATTAATATATATTGTGAAGTGATTACCACAATCAATCTAATTAACACATCCATGACCTTACATAGTTACCATTTTTCCCCCAGTGGTACGAACACTTAAGATCTACTCAGCAAATTTTAAATATTCGATACAGTATAATTAACTATAGTCACCATGCTATGTGTAAATCCCCAAGATTTATTTATCTTAGAACTGACAGTTTCTACATTTTGACCAACATTTCCCTATCCAGCCCTGCCCGCAACCTCAGCCCCTGGCAACCACCATTCTACTCTCTGCATCATGAGTTCAACTTGTTTAGATTTCACATATAAGTGAGATAATACAGTATTTGTCTTTCTGTATCTGGCTTAATTCACTTAGCATGATGTCCTCCATGTTCATGCATGTTATTTCAAATGGCAGGATTTCCCTCTCTTTTTAATGACTGAGTAATATTCCATTATATATGTACATATACACACACACATACTACATTGTCTTTTATTCATCTGTGGACAGACACTGGGCTGTTTCCATATCTTAGCTATTGTGAATAATGCTGCAATGAACATGGGAGTGCAAATACAGGTTGAGTATCTCTTATTCGAAATGCCTGGGACCAGAAGGGTTTTGGATTTCGGATTTTTTCAGATTTTGGAATATTTGCATATAGATAATGAGATATGCTGGGAATAGGACCCAAGTCTAAACACAAAATTAATTTATGTTTCATATATACCTTATATGTATAAAAGGTAATTTTATACAATATTTTTAGTAATTTTGTGCATGAAACAAAGTTTGTGTATACTGAATGATCAGAAAGCAAAGGTGTCACTGTCTCAACCACCCGTGTGGACAGTCTGTGGTTGTTTGGCATCTCCATCATTCCTGACTCTGAATTTATACTCTACCAATAAGCAATCATTTACTTACATTTATTCACACATAAGTACTTAACAGTAAACATGTGACATTCCATTCATACAGTGGAAAACCAATGTGTTCAGGGCAACAGCACAGTATCTTCACAGAACAGCTGCTGAATAACAGCAGCACCAGACGACAGCGGCTTTCAGCCTCCACTTACGATGCTGTGTTTTGATTAAAAGGTTACTGTACATTGAGTTTTTTAATTTTAGGTGAGAAGAAACATCAGAAGCAGTTGAGAGACCAGGAAGTGGGTCCTTTAGGGATGAGGAGACTTTCTGCTGGATGGCTTTTTAAAATGTTTCCTCCAGAGTCATCTACCTCGTTAACGTCTTTTATCTTGGAAGTCTCTCTCTGATTTTATAAACTGACATGATTTCTTGTTCCATTATGAATGCACACTGCCCTAGACCTTCAATATGCCCATCACACATTTTCACCTTGTCATCTATAGGCACTTTTTCTGCAGTGTTAATGTCATCTTCATGGTCGCTATAATCCCAATCACTTTGATTCAGAACCATTTTGCTATTTCACCACCAGTCACAGAATGAATAACTAACGCCTTATTATCGATATTAAAATCTTCTTCAAGGCCGGGCGCAGTGGCTCACGCCTGTAATCCTAGCACTCTGGGAGGCCAAGGAGGGAGGATTGCTCAAGGTCAGGAGTTTGAAACCAGCCTGAGAAAGAGTGAGACCCCGTCTCTACTAAAAATAGAAACAAATTAATCGGCCAACTAAAAAAAATATATAGAAAAAAATTAGCCAGGCATGGTGGCGCATGCCTGTAGTCCCA
The DNA here is from genome assembly GCA_963574885.1 of Lepilemur ruficaudatus. Lineage (NCBI taxonomy): Eukaryota > Metazoa > Chordata > Mammalia > Primates > Lepilemuridae > Lepilemur > Lepilemur ruficaudatus. Next base: position 8,172 of record CAUYRT010050471.1, read on the forward strand.
GCTACCTGGGAGGCTGAGGCAGGAGGATCGCCTGAGCCCAGGAGTTTGAGGTTGCTGTGAGCTAAGCTGACACCATGGCACTCTAGCCTGGGCAACAGAGTGAGACTCTGTCTCAAAAAAAAAAAAAAAAAACTTCTTCAGCATCTACTTTTATACCTTACTTATGGATTCTGAAGGTATTTTTTTTGCATCTTTTTTTTTTTTTCACTTGACATACAGAATCCTTCAAAGTCTCCATCTTGTTCATCATTGTTGTCACTGAACATAGTCACAGGCCACAGGCTCTGCCAGACATGCACAACTGTGTCTTTAGTCACTGTGTCCCAGCACAGGACATCCTCCATCCTCCATCCTCCACCCTCTTTTCAAAAACTTTCCATCTCTGTTCACTGCGCTAACATGCTGTTCAAGGAAGTGTTTTTATATTTACTCTTCATTGATCTAAGGACACCCTGGTCACATGGCTGAATTAATGAAGGCACATTTGGGGGGAAGTATGTGGCATAAACATTACATATGATGAGAATTTCAGCTGGGGGATGAGCAGAACAGTTGTCAAGGAATGACAAAACCTTCCAGTCATCATCGGTCCAGCTTCCCTGCAGTGAGCATGAGACACTGGTACAAAATGTTTGTGAAACGAATCAGAAAAGATGTCCCGGGCAATCCGTGACTTTTTCTTAGAGTAATAATGGGCTAGTACGAAATTCACTCCTTGGAAACAGTGAAGATCCAAGTCTTACCTCTCACGGCAGGTTGGCATTTATGCGCGCCTGCTACACTGGCGCATCCCCGCGCAGTTCTTCTGTGCTTGACATCCTTAATTTCTGCAGGAGCTGTCTCATCAGCTGTGGTCAGTGTCTTGCTAGGGAAATAACGCCACAACAGTGGTGTTTCATCAGCATTATTGCTGTAGTTTGGATATTTGTCCTCTCCAAATTTCGTGTTGAAATTTGATCCCCAATGTTGGAGGGTGGATCCTAATGGGAGGTATTTGTGTGTGGGGGGGGCAGGTCCCTCATGAACAAATCAACACTCTTCCTGTGTGTGTATGTAGGGAGGGGGGGGTGAGTGAGTTCTCACTCTATTAGTTCCCATGAGAGCTGGTTGTTAAAAAGAGCCTGGCTGGCTGGGGGCGGTGGCTCACACCTGTAATCCTAGCACTCTGAGAGGCAGAGGCGGGCAGATCTCTCAAGGTCAGGAGTTCAAGACCAGCCTGAGCAAGAGCGAGATCCCATCTCTACTCTAAATAGAAAGAAATTAATTGGCCGATTAAAAATATACAGAAAAAATAAGCCGGGCATGGTGTTGCATGCCTATAGTCCCAGTTACTCAGGAGGCTGAGGCAGGATGATCATTGAGCCCAGGAGTTTGAGGTTGCTGTGAGCTAGGCTGACGCCACAGCACTCTAGCCCAGGCAACAGAGTGAGACTCTGTCTCAGAAAAAAAAAAAAAAAAAAGGAAAAAACATATAAAATGGGACAAAGTGGTTGTCCAATCCCTCTTAGTTGAATCTTCATTTGAATCTAAATTTGAACGAATAGTAGAAAATTTGTGAACTCTAGCACTCATCAATTCTGCCATTTACAAAATCTCTTTGGTGACTATTTCCTCCACTGATATTAGCTCTTGGACTTAGGTGTTAAATTTAATAGAACATTGTTTTTTAATTGAATATTCGATATATGCTTTGCCTCCTATATGTATTACAGAAGACTTGTATGAAAACTGTCATCCCTTTAAGTCTCTTCCTCTCAAACCCCAGAGAAGAGTCAGAATTGAGGTAGAGGTTTTCCAGGTCAGAATCTATTTATAAAGGCAGGGTGTGTTTAAACTTTTGTCATTGTCACATGAGAGGCTGCATATGCCATGCTATCCAAGGGGACAGTTTCTAAGTTCCCTATTGTCATGGCACCCAAGCACTCTGCTGAAAGTGGCTGAACAGGAATACGGCAGAAAATGCAAATTAACATTTTATTCCTGACTTTCTCTGTGGGAAAAATGAAACTATTATACCATTAATTTTAGAGATTGAGGACTCCCCTCTTCAAATCTCTGTGGGAGTTGAGTAAGAGCACTGATGGGGAAAGCATGGCGGGAAGGGTTAAAACCCAAAGGGCTGTTTTCTTCATTCCATCCCACCCCCTACCCCTCCGAAAACCTGAAAACTTAAACAAAACTTGAATCAAGGGGCTTTGAAACTGATTAATTCTTCTTGAGATGAGAAATTGGTTTGGGCTGATTCCTTAGTAGAGCAGATCTACTGAGATTATGTCAAACACAGCTGCAACACACGACTAGCCCATGTCAGATAACTGTTATTTTTATAAACTTATTTTGTATGTGGTAAAATATATATATCATGACATCTAACTGTTTTAATCATTTTAAAGTGTACAAGTCATTGGCATTAATTACATTCCCACACAAGTTCATTTATTTACTCATTCAAAAAATCTTAGTTGAATGCCTATTATGGGGCAGGCGCCATTGTATGATCTTGAAAACAAAAATCCCTGGCTTCATGGAAATTTCTTTCTTCTTTTTTTTTTTTTTTTTTTTTTTGAGGCAGAGTCTCACTCTGTTGCCCAGCTAGAGTGCTGTGGTGTCAACCTAGCTCACAGCAACCTCAAACTTCTGGGCTCAAGCGATCCTCCTGCCTCAGCCTCCCGAGTGGCTGGGACTATAGGCATGTGCCACCATGCCTGGCTAATTTTTTCTATATATTTTCAGTTGTCCAGCTAATTTCTTTCTATTTTTTTAGTAGAGACAGGGTCTCACTCTTGCTCAGGCTGTTCTCAAACTCCTGAGCTCAAAAGATCCTCCTGCTTCAGCCTCCTAGAGTGCTAGGATTATAGGTGTGAGCCACCACGCCCAGCCCATGGAGGTTTCTTTATCCTAGAACAGAGAGACAGAAAATGAACAGTAGACATAATAAATAAGTAGATTATGTGGCATGTTAGCAGGTGATGACAGCTATGGTTGGATTCTGGGGCACAGTGCACCCAGCATCTGAAGGCCTCTGTGTCCTCCAAATAGTCCAGAGACTTTTGCTCACCTCCTACCTCTTCCCTACAAAGCCTTACCTCCAGTGACTTCTAGTGTGTTTTGTCTGGGAAAAAAAAAACACTGCTACACATAAATAGTGTGGTTTTTCACAGCTAAAATCGTCTTCACTTTGAAAATTAAGTGTCAAGACAAAATTCAAACTGAACATGCTTTTTTCACCAATGATGTGATGATTTTTTTTAAAAAGAGGGATTATATAGAAATATTTGCATTTTGAAAATTCTTCCACTTCAAAAACTTAAAGTCACTGAGAATGGGAGGGGTGAGGAATAAAATGTTTTGTAAACTCTGCAATGACAATGGAAAAGGGATTCTGAAATGCTTCTTTTGTCAAGTGCAAGGATGCTGTCTGATATTTCCTATAAAGTGTTGAGCTTCTGCTTGGGCTTTTTCAGGTAGCAAGGAACATATACACTGTCAGAGAAGTTTATTTTAAGCATGTAAGGGAGGGAAATAGTAAGTACATGATTGTGAAACTGGACCATACCTTGACCATGATCAAACATAACATTATCGGCCAGGCGCGGTGGCTCACGCCTGTAATCCTAGCACTCTGGGAGGCCGAGGCGGATGGATTGTTTGAGCTCAGGAGTTCGAGACCAGCTTGAGCAAGAGCGAGACCCTGTCTCTACTAAAAAAAAAAAAAAAAAAAAAATAGAAAGACATTAGCCGGACAACTAAAAATATACAGAAAAAATTAGCCAGGCATGGTGGCACATGCCTGTAGTCCCAGCCACTTGGGAGGCTGAGGCATGAGGATCGCTTGAGCCCAAGAGTTTGAGGTTGCTGTGAGTTAGGCTGATGCCATGGCACTCTAGCCTGGGCAACAGAACGAGATTCTGTCTCAAAAACAAACAAACAAACAAACAAACTTAACATTATCGATGCTGGACAGATGGACATCTATGCCTCAGATTGTGATACTCCAAAAAGGACAAAACATTACGATTGTAGTATCCCAACCAGAAATGCATAATCTGGGAAGACATCAGGTAAAATAACACTGAAGGATGTTCAGTGAAATACGTGATCTGATTTCTTAAAAAATGGCAATGTTATAAAAGACAAAGACAGGTTGAGGAACTGTTCCAGATGACCAACTGTCTTTGTTTGCCTGGGACTGAGTGGTTTCCCAGGATGCACGACTTTCAATGCTAACACCTAGAAATTCTAGGCAAACAGGGATGAGTAAGTCACCCCGCTAAAGAGATGGAATAATTAAATGTAATATTTAACATGCATGATCCTGGACTGGAGGGGAAAAATTTATAAAAGACATTATTGGGACAATTCACAGAATTAGAACATGGACTTTAAAAAAATGTAGTAAAGTATACAAAACATAAAATTTACCATTTTAACTATTTGTTTTTAATTTTAATTTTTTAATTTTTAATTTTTTGAGACAGGGCCTCACTCTGTTGCCTAAGCTGGAGTGCCATGGAGGGGTAGCTCACTACAAGCTCTCATTCCCAGGCTCAAGGGATCCTCCTGCCTCAGTCTCCCAAGTAGCTGAGACTCCAGGTGCACACCACTATGCCCGGCTAATTTTTTATTTTTTGTTAAGACGGGGTCTTGCTGTGTTACCAGGCTGGTCTTGAACTCCTAGACTCAAGCGATCTTCCTGTCTATGCCTCCCAAAGTGCTAGGATAATAAGCAAGAGCCAGTGTACCTGTCCTGTACAGTTTAGTGGCAATAAGTACATTCACAATTTTGTGCAATTATCACTATCCATCTCCAGAATTTTATCTTTCCAAACAGAAACTCTCTACCCATTGAACAATACATATTCCCCCCTCTTCCTATCCCCTAGTAACCACCATTCTACTTTCTATCTCTAAGAATTTGCCTATTCTAGGTACCTCATATAAGTACAATCATATAGTATTTGCCCTTTTGTGTCTGGCTTACTTTATTTAGCAAAATGTTTTCAAGGTCCATCCATGTTGTAGCATGTATCAGAATTACATTCCTTTTTAAGGCTGAGTAATATTCCACTGTATGTATGTACCACATTTTGTTTATCTATTCATCTGTTGATGGACATTTGGGTTGTTTCCACCTTTTGGCTATGTGAATAATACTGCTATGAACATTAGTGTAGAAATGTGGAGTTTTACATTAAATTAAAGTATTACATCAACATAAAATTCCCTGAGTTTGATACCTGTACTGTGACTGTGTAAGAAAATATCTAAGGAAATACACACTGAAATATTAGGAGGCAAAGGGTCCTACACATGCATCCTGTGCTTAAGACAAAATGAGAAAGAGAAAGGAAATGTGGCAAAATGTTAAAAATTGGTGAATCTGGGCTGGGCGCGGTGGCTCACGCCTGTAATCCTAGCACTCTGGGAGGCTGAGGTGGGAGGATCACTCAAGGTCAGGAGTTCGAAACCAGCCTGAGCAAGAGTGAGACCCCCGTCTCTACTAAAATATAAAGAAATTAATTGGCCAACTAAAAATATATAGAAAAATTAGCCAGGCATGGTGGCGCATGCCTGTAGTCCCGGCTACTCGGGAGGCTGAGGCAGAGGATCGCTTGAGCCCAGGAGTTTGAGGTTGCTGTGAGCTAGGCTGACACCACGGCACTCTCGCCCCCGCAAAGTCATGCCACATTTTATCAAAAAAAAAAAAAAAAAAAAAGGTGAATCTGGGTGAAGGGTATATGAGTTTTTTGTATTATTCTTGCAACTTTTCTGTAAGTTGAAACATTTTTTTTTAAAATACAGGGAAGCAAGGAAGAGAAATTTGATTTACAATGACCAGGCCTCGTGGACAAAGAGGGATCTGTGAAAAGCTGGTTCTCATAGAGCCTGGAACATAACCAGGCTGATGGAAGGGAACTAAGGTTTCTTTTTTTTTTTTTTTTTTTGCCATTTTTATTTATTTTTATTTATTTATTTTTTTTGGATAAAATCACTATTATAGAAGGAAACTTCAACACCATGTATCAGAAATGGATAGCTCCAGCATGTGGAAAATCAGTAAGGACATAGTTTAACTGAACAGCACTGTCAATCAACTGCATATAAATAACATCTACAAACTATTTCATTCAACAACAGCTGAATAAACTTTCT
>CAUYRT010050472.1:0-13686 GCA_963574885.1 Lepilemur ruficaudatus
TGATTTCCCAAAATATATTACCACTCAAGTTGACTTATCTTGTTACATTCAAAAACCTACTCTGTCAAAGTAGTCCAGAGAGTACATACATAGTGCTCCAACTGTATCTACGTACAACCAACACTCCATTTTAAGTGTACACTTAAATGATTTTCAGTGAATTTACCGAGGTGTGCAGTTAATCACATGAATCAGTTTTTGAGGAATTCCTTTCCCCTATTGAGACCCCTAATTCCGCTCCCCAACTACTTTTCAAGCATATCCCACCCGTCCACAGTGACCCCCCCCACGTCACTCAGCCTTGGGTCTACCCCCCACCCCCCAATTTCCCAGTGTTCACTCCCACCCTTTGAGCACCATAGTGTTAATCAGTCAATACCAATTTGATGGTGAGTGAACATTCTTATCATGAAACTGAAAAAAATCATTGTAAAGAACAGCAGCCTACATGCTAAAGGCATCAGAATACTTGTAAATGAGAGAAGCAAGTAAGACGGTCATGTTAAAGAGGCAAAATATTGCTCTTTCAGTCTAACAATATCTTCAGATTCATCATCATAACTCCACAGGTGAAACTACATTTTATAATTCGTCAATTGGAAATATGTTTTAGATCAGCGGTTCCCAACCTTTTGGCACCAGGAACCAGTTTCATGGAAGACAATTTTTCCATGGGCGGGGTGGGGGGGATAATTTCAGGATGATTCAAGCACATTACATTTGTTGTGCAGTCAAACCTTTCTGCTAATGACAATCTGTATTTGCAGCTGCATCACCACCTCAGCTCCACCTCAGAACAGCAGGCATTAGATTCTCATAAGGAGCAGGCAACCTAGATGCCTCGCGAACAGTTTACAGCAGGTTCCTGCTCCTATGAGAATCTGATGCCGTTGCTGATCTGACAGGAGTTGGAGCTTATGTGAGTGAGGGGGAGTGGCTGTAAATACAGATGAAGCTTCACTTGCTTGCCATCCACTCACCTCCTGCTGTGCGGCCCAGTCCCTAACAGGCCACGGATCAGCACCAGTCAGTGGCCCTGGGTTTGGGGACCACAGTTTTAGATTCTAGAACCATTCAGAAAAGAGTAGTTACTCACAAAATCAGTCAGGCATATTGCTTCTGAAGCAGAATCACATAAGGTTACAAAAGCTTTTATCTCCACAGGTCTTCTGTAAAATCTGCTCCATGCACACAACCTTTATGTGATTAACATTTATTTTTATTTTTGATAGTCATGGTGGAAAATTGCAAAGAAAAAGACTATATGGAATTAATATAGCAGGCATTGGATGGTGAAAACAGGAAAAATATAAGATTACAAGCAAATTCTTGGAAAATTTAAAATTTCAGAATTTCAGTTTTCCAGATACATATGGAATAGGTTTTCAATCAAATTTATTTGCATTATATATTGGGTAGCACAATTTATATTAGATATCACTGTCCATTTACAAACCTTTAATCAAGGATTACAATCAAGAATCCTTACCAAAGAGCTTTTTAATGTGGGATTTGGTTTTACCAGTAAGTAAGGCAGACTTGTTTTGTTTGCCCGTATTTCTGTGTGTGTTTTTTTTTTTTTTTGGCAGGGAATTGATACAGAGTAATTATGGCTGGAAAATTGTGGATTTTTGAGTATCCACAATTTTTATCTAACTAATGAGTCTAAGAATATGAAAATAAATTGAGTTTTTTAGGGTTGAAAAGTTAAGAATAAACAAAAAAACCCTTCTGTTTTATTGTACCAAGTTTATTCTGAGTGACTCCTTGAAGGGCAAAAATATTACTTTCCTTTTGTATGATGTTGTTTTAAATCAAGCAATTTTATACTTCTTATATTTTCTGCTGTATCTTCTTCCTGTCTAATTTTCTATTATCCCACTTGTTTCTCTATATAATATGCTACCGAGACTTTCAAATAATAGCTTCATGTTTTTGTTGGCGGTTTAAAAACAAATGGTCAAACTTCCATGTCTTAGAGTTCCTTACATGTTAAGAACAAACAAACAACTTTTGGAAATATTTAAGCATTTGAATCAATTCAATAGCAAAAATATTGGTGGACTATTTTCTTCTAGTTCCTGAGAAAGCTATATTTTCTCTTTAGACTAGAATAACACCATGGGAATTATATTTTTTGGAAAAAATAGCCATTAGAATGAATTCAAAGCATCAGCCAATGCTATTACCAAGATATTTCAACAGATACTGATTATGAATAATTTGTTCCTCTGGAAAAATAATTTATTTGAAAGCAAATTAAAAATATTGTTCACCTTTTATTCTCTTAAGAGGAGACATAGTGCTGTTGTTGGAATATGTTGCCTCCAAAATTCAAGTGCTGCCAATGTGATAGTATGGGGGTGGGGCCTTTAAGAGGTGACTAGACCAGGAACATTCCTCTCTTATGAATGGGATTAGGTGCCATTACAAAAGGGCTTGATGTAGGGCATTGGCTATTTCTTGCCCTTCCACCTTTCACTATGTGTGGAAGCAGCAAGAAGTCCTTCACTAGATGCCAGCACCTTGATCTTGGACTTCTCAGCCTCTAGAAATGTGAGAAATAAATTTCCAGGATTTTTTTCTAGTATGTGAAATTCTATTATAGCAGTACCTACAAACTAAGATATCTAGAAACACTTTTTTAGAAGATTAATATAGGAATCCAAGCACCAAAGGATGGGGTGTATTTTTGTAACTAATAATTTGCTTTTTCCTGCTGTAATTTTACTAGTAATCAAATTTGATGCTCATATTTATATACTATATAGGCCAATAAAGAATATCTTTGCCAATGTCAGCCAAATATCCAGGGATAACATGATGTAGTAGAAAGGTGATGGGTATCACATTGCACAAAGTTGAGGCAAGAAAATATCTATTCTTATGTACAAAAGAGAAAGCTGTGTGCCATGAAAAGTCCATAGACTCCCAGCAGAAATGGACACTTAGATCTGGTAACTCTTTTTCTTCTATGGAGAACAACTCAAACCACATTTCCTCTTAACCTTGCCTATATAACTGCCTCAATCTGTGCAGCCTTTTTTATTCTCTATATTGGCATTTAAGAACCTAAAACAATTATGAATTAGGATCAGCTACAGGATCTTAATTGTAAATTAATTACAGCAGATGGTATGTGCTGGCTTCCATCTGCTAGGGTAGCAACACCAAATATTCAATTGCCCTTTGAGAGATTATTAAATGGACACTTTGCTAAATTTTGCTCATTTATTTTTGGAGATATTTCCTAATAATAAAAAGCACCAGGGTTTGAAATGTCAAGCATATGCAGAAGCTTGAAATACTGTATTTTTTAGAGGACATAAGTTATCACTTTAGATTGTGTTAACACCGTACATACTGTTATCTTTCACATACAAATATATCTTTGCCAGGGTGATGACTCTCTTTACTAGAAATTGGACTAATAAGACCGTGCTGTTATTGAATTTTATTTTTAATTCACTGTAATGCAGTCTATCTTTCTTCCCATTTGTGCATCCTTCATATCTGAAAGGTCAGTAAATATCTCTACTCACATTGAGTCAGTTCATAAAGTTTTTTGACACCATGAAATGTGTTTTTAATTTCTCCATGTTTGAGCAAACTTTCATAATCAGGAGACTGTGTGTTGTTCTTGAGGAGCTTCTGATGTCTTAAAAAACTCGAGAGGAAGACTTGGTAAGAGATAAAACTGGAGTAAGAAGACGAAATTAATAGTTGAATCATATTGCCATGTTTCTGGACTGTTTACCAGTTAATCTATTACATACAACACACAACCACAAACCCTCAGTGGAAAACAACAATAAAATTTTATTTTTCAAATAGTTCTACCAATTTTTTCTGAGCTTGACTGCCTTAAACATGATACTTTTTGACTATAATTAATGTCATGGTTCTGCTGGTGTGAGATGTGTTTGTTCATGTGTTTGCAGTTGGCTAGAGCCCCTACTCTAGCCTGGGCTTTGCTGGGCACCTTAGCTGGGACAGTTCTGCCCATGTGTTTCTTATCTTCTTCCCATGGTATGTCTTTCTCTTTGGCAACAGAATAAGCACAAGAGAAAGCCAACCCAATAACAAAAGCACTTCTCAAGACTGCCAGTGTCACCTCTGCTAACATCAGATTAACCAAAGCAAGTCACACCCTGAGCTCAGAGCAGGAAATTAGTCGTGCCCAGAGTGGGATGATATTACAAAGTTATTAATATGTGGAAAGAATGAGGTTACTGGGAATTGTAAACAATGGGGACCATTAATTCCATCACAGATGGTGATGGTTGAAGTCATGGAGCCCCCAAACTTTTTTTGAAGCAGAGATTGAGGGGATGGTATTCTTTGAACTTTCTCAGAATTGTGTCTAATCAAATAAAATATCATAACTAGCATTGTAAAGCTGTACCAAGGTGTGATTCTACTTCACCACTCTCAACTTCATTGACTTTGGGTAAATTGGTTACCTTCTTTAAGCCTCAGCTTCCTGTAAAATGAATGTGATTATTATATGTGCCTCAGAGAGCTGTTGCAACAAATGAGATTGTGTATATGAGAAGATTTTGTACAATGTAAGCAAGGCAACACTTCTGGTTAATTATTAGTAGTTTGACAGACCTCACCACCCCTTGCCAAACTCAACCTAGTTTAATACATAAATGCTTGGGATAAATGGGTTAAAATGCATTTAGGGAAAAACACACTTATTCCATACTTTCTTCATGGTACAGATTTAAAATATATAGTTCTCAAGTAGTAGAAATTACAGATTCTTATACAATTTTTGTGTTTTATTTAAAAAATTACATTATAGAATCTAACCAACTCTTTCTTAACAAGTCTTCCATGAACTATTTAAATAAATAATAGATCCGCTCTTCGCCTTTTTTTAAATTTTTTTATTTCAGCATATTATGATGTACACATGTTTAGGTTACATATATTGCTCCTTTGCCCCACCCGAGTCAGAGCTTCAAGCTTGTCCATCCCCCAGACAGTGTGCACCACAACCATTAAGTGTGTACGTACCCATCCCCTCCTCCCCCCTGGCATCTGCTCAACACCCGATGAATGTTACTACTACATTCATCATGTGTACTTAACTGATGATCAGTTAATACCAACTTGATAGTGAGCACATGTGGTGCTTGTTTTTCTATTCTTGTGATCCTTCACTTAGTAGAATGGGCTCCAGTTCTATCCAGGATAATGTAAGAGGTGCTAGATCGCCACTGTTTTTTGTGGCTGAGTGGAACTCCATGGCATTCACATACCACATTTTATTAATCCACTCATGTATTGATGGGCACTCGTTCTTAACTAGAATTGCCTGGGGAGCTTGAAAAGTTGAGTTCCTGGCTACACTTTTGACTAATTAAATCAGAATTTCTAGAGATGGAACCTAAGCATCAGTGCCTCTTAAAGCTGATTTCAGGAGTTTTATATTAGCCAAAGGTTACTACTGATTAATTGGCCAATGTTGCCAGGTATTATAACATAGGAGCTAGACTACTAATTTAAATATTTATATTATGGTATTAAAAAATACAAAACCCACCTATTCAGTTTAAAAATTTCTTTTTCTAAAAGAGTATTCATGACTTGATTGTCTGGTGCTTATGGAAGAATAGCTTGACTCTAGATTTTCTTTGTATTTTCTTGAAAATATATTGGACTTATTTAAAGTACATATATGTAAAGTCATTTCACATGTAACTTACATTAAGATTTACATATAATTCTGAGGCAGGTAAAAATGGATCCCTACTACACAGATGAGAAACTGATAGAGGTTAAATTATTCTCTTGGGATCAAACATCCAATATGTTGCAAAGGCAGGAACTAAGGGTAAGAACAACAACAAAAAGCCATGGGATATAGTTAGATAAAATACCATATCTTTTTTTGTTATCCTAGTTTTCCTTTAGTATTCATCAACCTGTAAGCAAACCAAAGGCCCAATACTATCTTTTGAATACATTTTTGTTTCTCATTCATTTCTTTTTTTGTTAGCTGAGAGGGCCAAGAAGCAAACAGTCCTCAATAGCCATGAGCACATGTTTTCCAGTGAAAGGAATCGGGGGCCTTAGAAAAATGACTGATTCTAGGGCAAGTAAGGAATAAAAGGATGAGCCTGGAGCACCCTATAGTTCTGGGAAGTAAGTGCCTAAACACACACACACACACACACACACACACACACAGAGTGAGAGACAGAAACAGATCAATGGAAGTATGTCAAAGGGACGCAGGAGCTAAATGAAAGCATTTGAGAGCTTCCAAAGGCCAAAGCTGGAACAATCTGAGCAACAAAATACACAAAATGTGTTAGATTATAGCCAAAAGTATAAAATAAATATCTATGAGGCCATACTTACATAAATAAGTGAGAGAGAGCAGACAATTCCCATGCAAAAGAACTCGAAATCATGTACCTAACTACTCTCCCCTCAAAAAAGTAGTCCTAATTCCCAATATATTAAGTGTGGGCTGAGCATGGTGACTTGCTTTCAAAGAGTACAGTATGGAAAGAGGGTTAGAAAAAGAATAACTTTACAGTGGAGAGACCTGACAAATACTACCGCAGCCAGATGATCAAGCTCAACGTTCACAGAGAGAAGTCACATTAATAGCATGTACCCTTGCTTTTATGTGATAAGAATGATATTTTATATTGTACTGTCCCTGCCCCAAACCCATAACCTCAGTATAATCATGAAAAAGAAAAAAGAAAAAGACAAAACTAAGTAAATCCCATTTCAGGGACCTTCTACAGGATACCCGACCAGGACTCATCAAAACTCGCAAGACCATCAAAAACCTGGAAAGTCTGAAAAACTGTCACAGTATGGAGGAGCCTACGAAATAGGAAGACTAAGTGTAATAGGGTATTCTGGGTGGGATCCTGGCATAGAAAAAGGACATTAAGTAAAAACTAAGGAAATCTGAATAAATTGTGGACTTCAGTTAAAAGAGAAGCAATTTTTTTTTTAATTCAAGGTCAGAAAACTTTTAAATGTTGGGTTAAGTGGGGCTTGAGCTCCAGTCTATTTTCTTCAAAGCTGGTGCTTATGCCATTTTATGGTGCCACGCCACGTGCAAGAGAATAGTTCCAGCTTCTCACTATTTGTTCTCTTAAGAATGCTTGTAATGAGCTCTTCTGGGTTTATGAAATTATAGGAAGAAAATTCTTGTTTCAGTTTCTAGATTTGTCTAGGTTACTCTTGAGTTTTGATTAATGCTTCCATCATTCCTGAGTAAGAAAGATGGAATTTTCAAAATGTCCATCAAAGAAAGATGAACATTTCAAAATGATGAGAATCTAATGGACTGATCACTTTCTTCTTTTCATGCTGTTTCTTTATTTAAGAAAATGAAAAAAAAAAATTGGCAAAAGGAAGGGCCAAGAATTGAATGGGGAAAATGTATTTTCAAATGTAAAGAATCCAATCATTGCAATCTAGTACCAAAAGTCTCTGAGTCAAGTAGCATGGTATTTATATTGAGAGTGAAACAATAATAATGGTATTTAAAATCGGAGATTATTTTATTGTCATAAATTAACTAGTTCTATTGAATTATCAAAGGATAAAATTTTGTATCATGCAAACAAATTCAGGTTTCAGATGATTGCTGCAAAGATAAAACAAATTATTACATGTTTTCAGATCAACTTTGGTATGAGTACTATTGAATCCTACCCATTTCTATCCCCAAATAAGCATTTCTAGTTTAAAAATTAAATAACATACTTTTAACTTCTAACTATGATGAAATAACAAGGACAAGACTTAACCCCCCACCATAATTAATTATAAAATTGGATAAAACACATGAAATATTTATTTTTAGACATTGGAAACATTTAACACAGGAATGTGAGCTCTGTGAGAAGGAGAAGCAAGGGAATCCACGATCACCCTCAGCTTTCTGGTTGGAGGCACATCCTAAATCACTATGCAAGCAGGCAAATGTTAAGAGATCTCACTGAATGAGGAGATGGAGATTGGATGTCAGGGAAACTGAGGTGAGAAGAGATTCTGCTAAAAAACAAAAACAAAAGCAGCTGCAGAATTTGCCCTTTGTGTCTTTGCTGAGAGCTAGACTGTACATCCATAGGGTAAGACTCCTAGGCAGGACTGTAGGGTTTTAATTGATTAATTACCTGAGCTCACAAAAAGTGGGGAGATAGTCAAGCCTTGGCCAGCATCATGGAGAGGTCTTGGTCATCATCCAGGGCGTTCTGTGATCTCAGAAGTGTCATGCTTCAGTGGTAGATTAAAATGAGCCTTAGAGTAAAAGGTATTTCGGAAATGGGGGGAAACTTCATGATGTTTACTGTAGTATCAAAAAATGTGAAGTAGCAAAATCACACAAATCTTACACACTGAAAACTATAAAATGTTGCAAAGGAAAATTTAAAAAATAAATAAACAGATAAGTACACTTTATTCAGAAGACTCAATAGTTTTAAAATGGAATAATTCTCTAGACTGATCCAAAAATTGAATGGAATCCCAATCAAAATCTAGCAGGCTTTTTCATAGTAACCGACAAGTTTATTCCAAAATGTACACAGAAATGTAAAAATCTTATAGGAGCCATAGCCATTTCAAAAAGCACAAAGTTGGAAGACTTAAGTTATCTGATTTCAATATTACCAAAATGCTACAAATCTGGCTTAACACATTTCATCTAATAAAAAATTGGGGGCCTGGCTTTTTAAGAAAGTGTGAGTATTGGCTTTAGACATAAGGATTACAATGGAATAGAATAGAGAGTCCAGATAGACCTACATATGTGATCAATCAGTTTTTACAAATGTACCTGTACTTGGCAGAATAATGACCACCAAAAGATATTAGGACTTAATCTTTGAAACCTATAACTGTTACCTTATAAAGAAAAAAGAGTTTTTGCAGATGTGATTAAGTTGAGGATCTCAAAAGGGAAGGATTGTCCTGGAATATCTGAATGGACTCTAAATCCAATCACAAATGTACTTTAAGAGAGAGGCAAGGGAGATTTCATACACAGAGAAGAGGAGGAGGCAATGTAACCCACAGAGGCAGAGACCAGAGTGATGGGACCACAAGTCAAAGAATGCTAGCAGCCACCAGAAACTGAAAGAGTATTGTCCCCAAGAGCCTCTAGAGGGATCATGGTTCTACCAATGCCTTGATTTTGGGCCAGTGATATTGAATTTTGACTTTTGGTCTCTACAACTATAAAAGAATAATTTTTTTATAGTTCTCAGCTACCATTCTGTGGCAATTTGTTATAGTAGCCATTGGAAAGTAATATACTGCCTAAGCAATTAGAAGGGGAAAGAATATCTTTTTCAATAAATGATGCTTGAACAAGGACTTATGTGCTAGAATTATAAATCTTCTACAGAATACACACAGTAGAGTACAGAGAGTACAATGGATGCTTATTGAATAAAAGAGAAGTCAATAAGTGAAGAAATTTACATTGTTACGTGACTTGTTAAATTAAATGAGCATTTAATTAATAAGTTGTTGTTACTTTATTTTCAGTAGGTAATTTAAATAATAATACCTCTTTCTTAACCAGTTTGTTCTCACCAATTCTTACTCTTCAAATGTATTGTTTGGAAATTTTCTGTTTTGCCCAAAATCAAGGGTTGAAGTTTACAATTTATAATAATTTCCTTCTGTGATCTTTCTTTCTCAACAGAGAGAAGATTCTTTTTTTTTTTTTGACATTTCTAGTTGTCACAGAGAATAGATTATTAGTACATGTTCATTTGCCTACAAAATCTCCCTAGGAAGTAATGAGTGACATAGCACAGGTAAAATTGAAATTTTTTCTTTTACAAATTTTATTCCTTGTTGTTATGACATTGTTATGATGCCAAAGTAACTGACACTTTAAATTGAGAATGAAACTGCTCTTCACCTGGTAGGTCAAATTGGTTAAGTCTAGGATTCCCATAATTGCCCTCACTTTAAAAATCGTGTACACATGAGCAATAAACTTCTGTCATAAGAAAAAAAAATCACAAATATTCTCCAAAATAATTGCTGATTAGCAATTATAAATAATTATTGTCTGAAACCAAAATAACATCTTTTACATATGTAATCAGAGTAGAAATAGAAATAAAATAGTTAAAAACAAGAGATGTTTCTTAAGAGCTCAATGGAAGAGGTAATTCGATGTCCCTAACTTTGTCTTGTGATAGATCATTTTAAATATTGAATAAAAGCAGGAAAATGGCTTTTTCTATGAAAATTCTCAATTACTTTTAAAAAAAATCCCACCAAGATTCTGCATTCAAACAGAGAGGTAATATTCTGAAGGGCTCTGAAAGAAGCAGGAAGTAACAGAGATGCACAAACAAAAAGTACTTCACAACTAATAAGCATCTGGAAACCAGCATTCAATAAAGTCTAATAGTAACCTGATCATTATTAGCAATATAATTGATGAGAACTCAGTATTAGGTAAAATCTGAACTTCAAGAAGTTGCATTGAAATAAACTGAACATTTTTGTTATATTCATATTAAAAGGTTAGGACATATTCCTTTTCGTAGGTAATCCTGATGAGCAATTTGAATTAGCTGTTTTTTGTAGCCATAGATACAGTACAGTCAATTCTTATTACTCATGTGGTTAGGTTCTACAAAGTTGGCAAGAAAAGTGAATTATCAAATACTGAACCTTTGTTCCTAGGAGAAATATGCAGTTAGGTTCTCACAAGTCTCTGGTTACATTTTTTGTCAAATGATCAATAAATACTTTATGTGTGTCTCTGTTAAAAGACACATTATCTAATATATATTGTTGACTTGTTAGCATTGAACTCATGGCTGACAGCACTATAACTCATGCTTGAATGAAGTTTATCTAACACACATACAAGGGGTCTTCAAAAAGTTCATGGAAAATGTGTACTGTGAAAAAACTATGCATGGATTTAAAAAAATGTTTGCACCACCAGAAGCTCATACTAATTTGTTACAATATGTGTGAACAGAATCTAGTTTGAGGCACTAAGAAACATAAGACGTAAGTTTGAAAAGAGCCCCTATTAGAGCAACACGGATTCTGCTAAAATTGAAGCAAGAACGAACATGAAATTTATGGTGAAGATTGGATGGAAGGGTAATGCTTTACAAAAAAGGTTATGGGGACAATGCCTCAAAGAAATCAGCAGTTTACAAATGGACAATTTGTTTTAAGAAGGGATAAGACAATTTTGAAGATGAAGGTGATAGTAGCAGACCATCCAAGATAGAATTGAAGGTGCAAGAAATTTATTGGGGAAAATCTATCAAAGATAAAGGAGTGGAGTGGGTGTAAGCAAGGAGGACCTGCAAACCATATGTTATGTGATATGAGCACATGATATCTGTGAAGGAGTCTGGGAGAAAAGAGGATTATGCAGAAGCAATTCTAAGGAATTTTCAGTTAAGTTGATGGAGTATCCTCCAGCCAAAGTTGCCCATCAGAAAAATCTCACATTTCACAGGAACAGATCTCAGTTAACAGATCCATGCATAGTTTTTTCAAATCTGGCTTAACACATTTCATCTAATAAAAAACTGTAATGGGGCCTGGCTTTCATTCTTTTAGCTAGGTCATCGGGATACATTGTCCTGTTTAAATTATTGATGAAATGACTTTTATATAGACTAAAGTTAAAACAAGGTTTTCAGAGACACAGGGGAAATTATAAAACATCTTCTAAACCCAGTGCTGTTGCAAAGCTATCTGTTATCACTGGAATGAGCAATATCATAACATTTTTGATATGAGAAAACCCTTTCACGCTCAGAAGCTTAGTCTTTTTCTCAGAAGCTTATATGAAATGCCACAGACTCAGTCATGAATAAAATTAAAGTTATACTGTCAGCCTGAAATGACTTCAGTATCTGCTGTCACAGAAATTTATGAAAATGTCTTGCATTTTGTAAAACAAAATATTTTATTTAACTCACATACAGACATACCCAAGAAGTACATGTGATGAAGAAAGCAGAGTTGTCTAAAAGTGACATCAGGAGCTTACTCTGCGTAGCCTGAACAGTAAACCAAAAGTGACTGTAACCAATATCAGCGAATTGCAAATGTGAACATCAGTAAAGATTTAAACCTGGATGTGGTGGACACCGGGTCATCTCTCGGTGATGCTTGAACAAAACAGTTCTCGGAACACCTGTTCTCACAAGGATTGTTTCTTGTTGATCGGCCTCAAGACACCTTGTGACTTGAAAACAAGCCAGGGTGCCTTGACCCGCAAACGGGAAAGGGCAAAGGAGGAGACGTACTCGTTAACTCCCTGAGGCAGAGTGGTGAGAACCAGTCCATGCTGAGACGAAAACATTCTGAGAACAAAGAATAGCGGTGTGAAAAGTTGGGGTAGACTGGGACAGATGCCAAAAGAACAGCGTTAAAATTAAAGATGCTGCAGCCAAAAGACGCTGCAGTCTTGTACCGTCTTTGTGTGCTTGTCATTTGTCGTTTGTCTTCTGTGTTCATTCCTCCTCCCCAAGATGGGGCCACAACACCTGGATGGTACACATATGGCACAGTAGTCTCACTAGGGGACAGAAGTTCCCACTACAAGGTAGAGAAAAAAAGATGTGTTCTTCCCCAGTGGGCTTATGGAATGTATCTAAGGGAACTCTGTGTTATCTCCCCAATTCATCTGTTGATAGAAATTTGTGGCACATGAAGAAAGCATGCCGCTGACTTCCATGAGGACATGCTCCGGGAATTTTAAAGCATGTTGTTTTATGACTTTCTTTTTCACACTTGAAGACCCATTATTCCTACTTTTTGCTGGAAAAAAAAAAAAGTATAATGTGCAACATTTCTCCCCTGCATTCATCAGAATCTCCGTAATATATCCTGTTTAAAAGAGGGTGGGGGGATGATAATAAGCTAGCTTGTGCTTTTGTAAGAAAAAGAAAGAGTGGAACAAAATTATCAATATTTGAAGCATATTTATCTAAACTAAACTACACATTTATTTTAGCCTATCTTGATCAGATAACATGTTTTTTTCCAAAAGGATTTCAGAGTTGGAAGCAACTTCATTTGTATTTTCCATAGAGTTTAAATTATCTTCCCAAATTGGATCCAGCCTACCTGTTTCTAGAGTGTCAAGATGCAAAGAAAATCTTAATTTTAAGTGAAAGTTCAGGTCAAAAGCAGCTGGGTGTCTATGTAAGACCAGCATAGTAAAATTCTTATTTAGAAGTACTGAATACTAACTTTCTCCTTCTTACTTTTACAAAGCAAAGCTATAAGTCAGACTGTATTTAACAAAGCTATCAACACCTTTCTAACTACAGAAGGCTGAATTTTATGATATCAAATCAGTAAAATTTGAAATAGTGCCATATACATATAGCAATATATTTACACTTTATATGCAAAAGCCAAAATAAAATAAATCCAGTTCCTAATTATTCCTCCAGATAATATAGGGCACAATACATTTTATTCTCAGTTGGGCTGGAAGTAATCAAAGTATTTAGAATGACATGATCTGATTTATATCAAAAAAAATTTAAAAAAACTTCAACTGTTGCATAAGTAATATTAAACTTAATGTTCTAGAGACTTAACACACCTTATACCCAATAGATTCTTTACCTCAAAATGAAAAACTCATACATTGAAATTCCATAAGAGCTCCAAAGTTATTTTTGA
>CAUYRT010050474.1:0-30233 GCA_963574885.1 Lepilemur ruficaudatus
AAATATATAGAAAAAATTAGCCGGGCATGGTGGCACATGCCTGTAGTCCCAACTACCTGGGAGGCTGAGGCAGAAAGATCGCTTGAGCCTGTCTTGTCCTGTCTTTTTTTAAACATATGAATTTTTTCAAGGAGAGTTGGGATGATTCAGTATTTGTTGTTTCATTATCTGATTTTATAGCATTTCAGATTTTGGATTTTCAGATTTGGGATGCTCCACCTGTATTAGGAGGCGGGACCTTTGAGAGGTGATCGGGCCATGAGGGCTCTGCTCTCATGAATGGATTAATACCATTATAATGTGAGCAGGTTCTTTATTGCCAAAGTGGGTTTGTTATAAAAGGGAATATTTGCCTCCTTTTTCTCTCTCTTTTGCCCTTTGACCTTCCACCATGTGATGACACAACACGAAGGCCCTCACAAGATGCTAGCACCTTGATCTTGGACTTCCCAGCCTCTAGAACAGAGAGCCAATACCTTTATGTTCATTATAAATTACCCAGTCTCAGGTATTTTGTTATAGCAGCACAAATGGAATAAGACATATGCCATTTATAGGGAAATAAGATAGGTAAAAATGAAAAGTAATCTAAAATTCCAACAAAATATATCACATTAGAAAATATTAATAATGTTGTGGAACCCATTATTTGCACAGATCTAGTAAAACAAGTACTGTCACCTTGTATTTGGTTGGGACACATTAGTAAAAAGATTTTAAATTTTAATTAGGCCAGTTTTTAATGTTCATGCACTTTGACAAAGCAGTCCCCTTGTGGGAACTTATTCTCCAGATACAGCCTGAGGAGTCCCCTGGCCATCATCACTTATGTGTCCCCACTACTCAGGCATGAGCTGACTATTTCACCAGCTGGCTTGGTGCCTTCAGGCCCCCTGACCCTGCTCCATCTATTCTTCTATTCAAACAAGAAAATTTGTCTCACGGCTGGATGCCAGCCTTCATGGACCACAGATCCAACTCAAGTGTTGATATAGAGCAGTGCTCAGGTCCCTATTCTTGGAAGAACTTGTAGCCCTCCAACTTTATCGCCATCTGGGAGAAATATTCCTTCCTCTCCCCTCTCTGTGTCCTCAGAGGCCCTATTCTTCCTAACACGTCCAAACAGCAAGACTCTTCCCTTAAATTGAAGTTTTCATGAAGGATGGAATAAACAATGGCTTCAGACAGCTTCTGCTTCCAGCCCTGCCATAAATCTTCCATGAGGCAAAGGGAAGTGGTAGCAAGCCTGGTTCCCTGCTGGAAATGGTAAAGTTAAAAATGGAAATGGAAAATGTAAACATAGGGAGATCAGAGATTAACCTCCTCAACAGTATGTGTCCTGGTAAATTTGCTAAAGATCTGCCACCAGCAACTCTAGATACCCAGGCTGACAGGCTCTATCTCTGGCTCTGTCAGTGTGTGTGGTGAGCAACTTCTTTGCCTTCTCTCTGTAGTTAGGAATTTGTGCTTTGTAGTCACATACATCCATGAAGAGAAGATCTTGATACCTCACCAGAAGGCCTGTCATGAGATTAAATCCAGACACTAAAATGAAGAACCTGGAGTTGGGCCCTTCCAAGCAATCTGCTTCATAAATACTAGTTGTCTTTCCTCATTGCAGCAAAGAGCTCATGTGGCAACTTGACCTGCCCCCTCATCCAGTGCTCCTTAACCAGGATGTACATCTGAATCACCTTGATGAACCTTTTCTAAACCCTCACCAGAAACTCCTTTCTTGGTGGAAATAGGACTTCTGTATCAAAGGCCATTTAAGTCATTTAGTCTTAATAATATGGGCTTCAGAACCAGATATGCTTATTTCATACCAACAGTGTGTGTGAGTTCCTATTTCCTCTTCATTCCACCAACTAGCTTTTATCATTATTTCCAAGGTTTCATTTTTGTTGTTGTTGTTGTTTTATTACCAGATTTTGTCTTTATTTTTCTCCTGATCATCTTGTTTTTCCCAGACCTACCCTATTGGAAATGTCATCTCAATGGTTGTTAAACTTACACATTTAGAGGCTCATCCCATAGGCTTATCAGATTTAGCAAATAAAAATAGAGGGTGTCAATTTAAATGTGAATTTCAAAAAACAATTTTTATTGCATGCCACATAGTTATACCATAATTAAAAGTATTATTTATTTTTCTGAAATTCAAAGTGAATGGGTGTTTTGTGTTTTATCTGGCAATCCTACACATAATGGGCTATATGGGGTAAGATCAAAGTGCCCTGGCCAACAGCCCCAGCTGAGCTCCCAGCAGATGCCAGCACCAGTTGTCATCCATGCAAGTGGTCTCTCCTGGATGTCCCAGATGAGTGAAGCCTCCAGATGACTAAGGCGACAAACAGCACATGGAGAGACAGCCCCAGATGTTTCACACCACATTTAACAAGAAAAACAACCAGCTGAGTCCTGTCAATACTCAGAATCTTGAGAGACCATAGATGGCTATTGTTTTAAGGTATTTTGTTACGCAGAAATGGATATCCAAAACCTGTGGTTTGGATGTACTTTTCCTCTTTCTCTGCGATCTGTTATCACTGCATAATATAGGGATTCTCTTATCCTTGAAGCCTTGGTATAACTTTGTTATACTTTTGGCTATAGTCTGCATGTGGGTTTATGTGTGAGTATAAATTTCTGAACGTTTCCTCAATTCCTTTTTGAATGGATTTCCAAGGAAATTTTCATGAGATAGGATTATCACCCTACTCTTGGAACTTAGGGCCTAATTGTAATTTCCCTCCATGAAATGAGGCTCCACTGCAGTCATACCAATTAGGGAATTGAGAGGCTGCTAGTACAAATGGTCTCATGAGCCACATGAAAAGCCATATTCTTACAAGGTTGCTAGGAGCGTTCAATCAGAGCAAGGGGTATTTATTCACTTTGAGAAGTGTTTCTCAAAGAAGATGTCCTGAAACTCTTTTCTGCTACAAGGATAGTCCTGTGAGCAAGCTACTTTCCTTGAGCACACATAGACTCCTTCAGCAGACAGCAAATAGGATATGCATTGTAGTGCTTAACTTTTGTGACTGTCCCGATGCAGCACCACTTCGTGGATGACTCTTTCCAACTGTCATGTTCATTAAGAAGAAACATCTTGTCGGCAGATCTAAACTTTCTCCAATTTCACCTTTATAAAGAATAGAGTCAATGTGTTGCTTTCTTTATCCTTTTGTCATATTTTTTAGATGGTTTAGAGCTCAGGCTTGGAGCAGGGAGTGTATTTTGGAACCCCTTAAAGTTCCAAGCATTTTGGAGCAAAATGATAGGAATAGTTGGGGAGCCAGCAAAACAAAAAAAAAGGGAGAAGAGCTGTGGGCCCATTGTTAGGCCCACCCCCAGGGGACAGAGCAAAATATATTCTGGCTGAGCACTGATTACTATCAAGAGTTTTGAAGGGAGAGGGCCTGTGCTGTGCAACCTCTGATTCACTTTCTAAACACACCCATCAGGTAAGTGATTCTTGCCATAGAGAAGGCGTGAGTGTATAGAGAGGTTAAAACTGTTTTTGTCATAGTTACCCCTTCACATGGAAGAAAACATCAGGAACAGAGGATAAGAATCCCCAGGATATCTGAATATGATTCACTTGAATGAGTTTCTGCCTACTAAATAAGTATAATATTCCATCCATGCTTTCCTGAAATAACTATGAGATTCCTAAAATGACAGTTTTCAGTGTTTCTAGATCGTACAGTCACGTGACTGAATTCAGTCTCTTAGGTTTCTGCCAGAGATGGCTAACTGCTTAACATGGTGTGTGAGTTGTACATATTTCCCATCAGAGGACTACCTCATCTCCATAAGCCCTAAGACACTTCCCTGGGTCTCTGTGTACCGATGACACTCCCCTACCGTCACTTTTAAAGCAAACACAATTCTCCCAAACAGGGACTTGCTTTGTTCCAACAACCTGGACAGAGTTTTACCAATTGTCTTTGTCCCATTCTAGGTCCTCTAATTAGTATGCTTCTTCAGGTGGCAGCCTGAAGTGTGAAGGTGTTTTGCTTTCTGGGAAAGGCAAGGGCTGGGAGAAGAGTGCTGTGCAGAGACCTTTCCTGTGTAGAGCATAAGCCTGCGCATCACGGTTGCCATAGAAACTTGACATCGTTATGGCAACTTGACGTCGTTATGGCAACGTTTAACAGAGAATAACAAACGTAGCCTGGCAAGAAGAGCAAGGTCTCACCTTCAGGTGTTCGGGGGCCCACCTGAGGCGGGGGGGGGGCGGTGCCCCACGGTGGGAGCTAACCGCTCTTCGGTGTGGGGAGACGAAGGGATCACACATACAATTCGCCTGTTCCTGCTTTGGGACAAGTTACCTCTGCTGCGTCGTGAGGGAGAGAGAGGTGGGACGCTCCTGGCCCCAGTGAATGTAGTGTCCTGCTCCAGGGTGTCCTGGAGCTACTTTCCATGTAAAGGCCAGGTGCTAGAGGATAAGACAGCTAACGAATCTCTCTGAGCCCAGCTTCCCTCTCTGTAAAATGGAGATAAGAATGCTCACCACAGGATTGCTGGAACCTTCAGTGATAAACGTGCACGATTGTGGAACAATGGATGCTTGTATGAATTCAAGCCATTTCTTATTCCTTTTCAAATTTGTTACAAGATAAATGAGGAAAGTATAAGAAAAAGGCCCTGGTGTGAAACCCATTGTTATGATGGGTTGTTATCATCACTACTCAATTGTATCAGTAGTATCATTGGTTAGTAAACCAGTGCCTAGCATGGTGCTGGGCACATAGTTACCCTTATAAAGCATAGTGATTGCTTGGTTCTATCTCTCCCTTTGCAGCTTTTAATTGGGTGTCTGAGCTCATATCAGGTGTCTGAAGGAGGCTGTTTCTGAGGATCTGGATGGTGATGGCTGCTGAAGCTTCTACTCCAGATGTGAAGGGTAGCAGTCCTCATGAGATGCCCAACACTTCCATCCCTGGTAGGATATGACACCTGACTCAAATGAGTGCATAGATCTGAAAAGAACTATGTTATGGAATAGCTCTATGGGGTTTATAAAATAACTTAAAAGTACAGAGTCTACTTTGATCTCATCATTGGAGAAGAGATTTAGCAGATGGAATTTCATCCCTTCAGCAGCTACATGCTTTGTAGTAGTCCTTGAGACCCATTTTAGAGATGCCTTTCTGTGTCATAAAACAATGAATTTTTCAGATAGAGAAGGAATTTGATGTTTAATATGTGTCTGCAATAAATTCACACATATTTTTCTGACTGTATAAAAAAAGCAGTGATTCCTATCAACACCATCAGATGAAATATGCAGTTGGTTGGAAGGCACTGCGAGATAGTAGTATCGATTCTTTCTGGGTAGCTATGTTTTTATCCATTCTATGGTGAAATTTTTTAGAAGCCAAGAATTTTTAAAGTATTAGTTTAAAGGTTAAACAATTTATTATTTTGAAAAATAACAATTATACTAGAATTTGCCTTATTATAATGATGCACAACCATGTTCTCTAAAATAACCAAATATTCTTAAATATCACTATGATTATTTTACCAGGATGTAACTTTTTAGTTTTGAAATTCAGAAGAAAATGTGCATCAGCTTTCTGTAAATATTTAGAAATACCCCATTTCAAATGATTATTTCTATTTTGGCCATATGTAGTATGAATAACTTGGTAAAACATAGTGTCCATCTGCTAATATGAGAAGATTGTATTAGTGGGAATTGTTTTCCTAATTAATTCAATATTATCAAATGTCAAAAAATAAGTATATTTCAAATGTTTTATTGAGGTATGTTTGACGTACAATACACTGGGTATGTTAATATTTAAAACCTTTGCTGTAGTAAGTTTTGACATATATATTCACCAGTGAAACCAACACTAGTCAAGGTAATGAACATATTTATCACCCTAAAAAGCAAATTAATGTCCCTTTGTAATGGTCCCACTTACCTATCTCCCTCCAGCCTCCCTCCAGCCACCCCTCTCCATTTCCAGGCAACCACTGATCTTCCGTCACTGTAGATTGATTTGCATTTTCTACAATTTTATGTAAATGTCATCATACAGTATGTATTTTTTAAAAAATATGGCTTCTTACATTCAGCCTATTAATTTTTAGATTTATCCGTATTGTTGCATGATTGAATCGTTCCTTTTTAAAATTACTAAATGGCATTTCATTATATGGATATACCACAATTTGTTTTATCCATCCACCTTTTCATGGACAGTTGGTAGTTTTAAGTTTGGGGTTCTTCTAAATAAAGCTGCTATAAACATATGCTTTCTTTCTTTAGGGTAAATACTAGGAGTGCAATGGTTGGATCGTATGGTAGATGTGAGATTAATATTGTAAGAAACTGACAAACTTTTCCAAAGTGGTAGTACCATTTTTCTTTCCCATCAGTAGTACATGAGAGTTCCATTCTCTACAACCTTGCAAAAGCTTGATATGGTCACTCTTTTTAACTTTAGCCATTCTTGTGGGCATGAAGTAGTATCTCATTGTAGTTTTAATTTACCTTTCCCTAATGACTAATGTTGTCAAACACCTTTTCATATGATCACTTGCCATTTATATGTATTCTTTGCTAAAGTGTCTGCTCCAATCATTTTCCCATTTGTTTATTGGAGTGTCTGTCTTCTTCCTACTGACTTTTAAATAAGTTTATATATTCCAGATATAAGTCTTTTGTCAGATATATGATTTTTAAATATTTTTCCCAGTCATTGGCTTATCTTTCCATTCCCTCAATGGTGTCTTTGGAAGATCAGAACATTTTAATTTTGAGGAGGTACCATTTATAATTTGTTTTTTTTAGGGTTAAGATATTTCTATTAGTGTCATATCTAAGAAAGATTTACCTACCCACAATCACAAGGATTTGCTCCTGTGTTGTTTGTAGATTTTTGTACATTTAGATTTATATTTAGGTCTCAGATTCAGTTTGAATTGACTTTTGCATATGGTGTGATGTGTGGGTCACAGTTTATTTTTGTGTACATGGATACCTACTTGTTCCAGAACTATTTGTTGAAACGACTATCCTTTCTCCACTTAATTACCTTTGCATCTTTGTTGAAAATCAGTTGTACATATAGGCGTAAGTCTATTTCTGGATTCCTTATTCTGTTCCTTTGATCTACTTTTCTGCCTTCCTGCCAATAACACACTGTCTGGATTACTGTAGGTTTATAATGAGTCTTGAAATCAAGTAGTGGTTGTTCTCTTTGTTCTTTTTCAAAGTTATTTTTCATAGTCTAGGTCTTTTGTATTTATATCTGATTTTAGCATCAAGTTTGTCCATTTCTTTTAAAATTTGTAGAATATTTATTGGGATTACACTAAATCTGTATTTTAGTTTGTGGAGAATTGATATCTTTTTTTTTCTTTTTTTTTTTTTTGAGACAGAGTCTCACTCTGTTGCCTGGGCTAGAGTGAGTGCCGTGGGTGGCTTCAGCCTAGCTCACAGCAACCTCAAACACCTGGGCTCAAGCAATCCTCCTGCCTCAGCCTCCCAAGTAGCTGGGACTACAGGCATGTGCCACCATGCTCGGCTAATTTTTTCTATATATTTTTTTAGTTGGCCAATTAATTTCTTTCTATTTATAGTAGAGACGAGGTCTCGCTCTTGCTCAGGCTGGTTTCGAACTCCAGACCTTGAGCAATCCGCCCACCTCAGCCTCCCAGAGTGCTAGGATTACAGGCGTGAGCCACCACGCCCGGCCAGATTGATAAATTTTTAAAATGCATTTTCATTTAAACATATTGGACTTTAAATCAACTAATGCTAATCACTATGAAATTGTCACACAAATGTTTTAATTAGTGTTTCCAGAATTAGAACCTCTATTCAGATTCAATAAATCTATGTCTATGCATTTCCTTGGTATCTATATATCCCAGCTTTTCTATGTATCTTATAAATGCAGACAATTCAAAATCTGTTCCAGGAAAATAAAACATTGCCATTGAATGGTCAGAATTATGTTGTAAAACAAAGTTGGAAAATATATTATGGCTTATTTAATCCAGTGATTCTCAAACTTTGCTGTACATTATAATGACCTGAGGAGCTTTAAAACATATTGATGCCCAAGTCCTGAGACTCTGATTTACCCGTTTTGGGTACATACAGTCTATACATTGAGGTTCTTTATTTAATGTTACCCAGGAGATTATAATCTGCAACCACAGTTATGAATCACCGATCTATTCTACCTGCCTTTCAAATGCAAAAATTCTTACCAATTCAATTCCAAAACTCACTACATGGCCATCAATTTAATTTGGGAGCAATTTTAACTATCTGAATGTTCTACAAGCAAATTTGCCACTCCATACCCACTGATACAAATTCTATTTTACGTGGTCATATAAAATGATTCTAATTCTTGATCATTACCAGAGCTATGAAGTATCCTCTAAGTACTCTATGTGAAACTTTTCTTCAATCATTACCTTTATAAGAATTTTCAAGCCCATCCATATATACTGATGGCTCATTTTAGAAACGTTCAATAACCCTTGAAAAACATGGCACCTATAACCCATACCCACTACTCCAGAAAAGGACAGTCTGAATAATGTTTGGCACAGTAGTACTATCACTTTTTTGTTCTATAAAACTTAATACATAGCATTAACTTCTGTAAAAAGTTGTATCTTACTATTGGTTCCTACCAAAGAAACAGCTAAATCTCTAGATATTTTTATGTTAACTATAATCATGCTAACATTCTTCTATCCCTATACGTGTTTTAAACTTCACTTTTATTCAATGCTATTAAGTTTAATTAAGCTGCATGTGGTGGCTCATGCCTGTCATCCCAGCACTTTGGGAGGCCAAGGCAGGAGGATCACTTGAGGCCAGTTCAAGGCCAGGCTGGGCAACACAGCAAGACCCCATCTTTACAAAAAAATTGTTTTTAATTAGCCAGGCATGCTAGTTCATGCCTATAGTCCCAGCTACTGAGGAAGCTGAGGTGGGAGGATTGCTTTAGCCCAGGAGTTCAAGGTTGCAGTGAGTAAGATCACATTCACTGTACTCCAGCCTGAGTGACAGAACAAGACCCTGTCTCTTAAAAAAAAAAAAAATGTAATTAGTGGTGTGCTGGTAAATGTTATCCACAGTGGTAAGCAGATTTGCCGATTTTCATAATGTAAATGAATCATAATGTAAATGAATTCATAATGTAAATGTAAATGACTCCCATCAGGCCAAATTTCAAGCTACCAACACTGAACACAGGGTTGAGAAAAGATACACACAATCATCACAAGCTGAAAGGTTGCCTTACTAATAACCTATCTAACAGAGGGAAATAAACTATCAAACAGAAAGGGAAATAAATGCATAGCACATAATTGTCCCTTTGAAGAAAAACTCACCACACAATTACCCTTTGTTTAATTAAAACACCTGTGGCCTAACTTATTCTCGCTAAGAGTTCTTTCTCAGCCTCAAAGAACTCTAAGTGGACAGTGGGGGTGTGAACTCCATTCTCCTGCTCTCTACCGCAGTTCTTGTCAGAAACAAATTTTGAGGACTCAGATAACCTGGGCTCACAGAGAAAAGATAAAATAAAGAACACCTGCAACAGCTTCACTACTGCTTGTGTTATCAGTTTGCTAAAAGAGAGGGGGAAAAAGCCATTTTTACCATTTAAAATTCCAAGCAACTTTCCCTCAGCTGCCCAACACTTCCTTTCTTCCTCTATGTGCCATGGCCATTCCCTCCTCTCTCTCTTCCTCCCTCTATCTCTCTCTTTCTTTCCCAGAAAAATAAATAAACTCTGTACTTCTTTCTATCCTAAACTCTGTGTGAGAATTCTTTCTCCACCCGCCATAAGCAATCAGTGAATTTCCACCCTAACACAAGCTTGTGTGAGACAGCTCCAGCACACCACTAAATTTAATTCATCATTCTTAGCCAGAAGTTTCCATCACAGTCTCTAAAAATGTATTTTGAAAATAACATTTCCCAAACCACTCCCCAAATTCTGAAGTAATAGGTATAGATTGGGACCCAGGTACTTACATATTTTTAACAATTCCCACATGTTTCTGAGGTTCACAATCAGATAAAAGCACTTTGGCTGCCACAAATCTGTCAATACTCTTTGGTTATAACTTGTTCAATCAGCTGCAAATCCCCCTAACTATATTATCATTCATCTCATATATTTTCATCCTCCACAAGCACAGCATGACAGGTTTAAAAAACTGTCTTCTGGCCAGGCGTGGTGGCTCACACCTGTAATCTTAGCACTCTGGGAGGCCAAGGCGGGAAGACTGCTCGAGGTCAGGAGTTCAAGACCAGCCTCAGCAAGAGTGAGACCCGTCTCTACTAAAAAAAATAGAAAGAAATTAATTAGCCAATTAAAATTAGAAAAAATTAGCTGGGCATGGTGGCACATGCCTATAGTCCCAGCTACTCAGGAGGCTGAAGCAGGAGGATGGCTTGAGCCTAGGAGTTTGAGGTTGCTATGAGCTAGGCTAAAGCCACGGCACTCTAGCCTGGGCAACACAGTGAGACTCTGTCTCAAAAAAAAAAAACAAAAAACAAAACTGTCTTCTCCAAATTTTATGTCCATGGCATTCTCCCATTAAATTAGGAGAACTTCAAAACAAAATTAGGTAAATTTGGCATGACTTGCTTTTGTGAACCAAGATGAGGAAATTACTGAATATTTTAAAATAATCCATTTAAGGAGGGTCTACTTACAGACAAAAAATGAATAGCTGGAGGCCAACTACCACCCACACAGTGAACAACTAGAAAACTGAAGAGTATACCTTAATCATCTGTATCAAGGTAGCACATAGCTGCTTAAAGAGCAAAAACTAGAGGTAAAGGACCCAATTCCAGAGAGGGAAAAATCTTAGAGAGGTGAACCGACTTTCTGTAGCATCTCAGCCTTGCATATTCATCAATTTGACAGGCATGAAGCCTAGAAACCTGGACTTTGCACGTGCAAATGGCTATTGCTGAGAGCCAAATAAAGCAACAGAGTTGTTAGCAGAGATGAAAGCTTATCCTTTAAAAAACTAGAAGAAGGATAAATTAAACCCAAAGAGTACAGAAGGAAGGAAATAATAAAGAGCAGAGATCAATAATATACAAAACAGGCAAACAATAAAGAAAATCAGTGATACCAAAATGTGATACTTTGATAAGATTAATAAAAGTGATAAACCTTTATTCACACTGATTAGAAAAAAGATAATATACAAATTACCAATATCAAAATGAAAGGAGACATAACTACAGATCCTAAAAACATTAAAAAGATAAGGAAGTATTATAAACAACTTTTGTAAATAAAGCCTACAACGTATAGGCAATGGCCAAATTTCTTGAAAGATGAAAACTACCAAAGCTCACTTAAGAATAAATACATCTATTATATCTATTCAAGAAATTGAGTTTATAGTAAAAAATTTAAAAAAACACATTCGAAAAGGAAAGAAAAGAAAAGAAAAGGCAAGCCAAGCCAAGCCTTCTCTTAAAGCAAACTACAGGGCCACACGGTTCCACTGATGAATTTTACCTAACATTTAAGGAAAAACTAATACCACTCTCTTTTACAGCTATCTAAATGTTAACTTCCTCCATTAATCGCTCTCCTATTACTACTTTTAGGAAGATTCTTTGATGGTCATTGTGAGTAAACTGTTTCTGAGGATATTTACTAAATATAGTTATTTTTATATCGTTAAAAATTCCTCTCTGGCCGGGCGCCATGGCTCACGCCTGTAATCCTAGCACTCTGGGAGGCTGAGGCGGGCGGATCGCTCAAGGTCAGGAGTTCGAGACCAGCCTGAGCAAGAGTGAGACCTCGTCTCTACTATAAATAGAAAGAAATTAATTGGCCAACTAAAAACATATAGAAAAAAAAAATTAGCCGGGCATGGTGGTGCATGCCTGTGGTCCCAGCTACCTGGGAGGCTAAGGCAGAAGGATTGTTTGAGCCCAGGAGTTTGAGGTTGCTGTGAGCTAGGCCGACGCCACGGCACTCACACTAGCCCGGGCAACCGACTGAGACTCTGTAACAAAAAAAAAAAAAAATCCTCTCTGCTATAAATTTATTTACCTGATTTATTTACTATGTCAAGAGTGAACCATATCATATTTTTCTTAAGTGGAAATTAGTTGTAGCCTTTTAGAAAGATGCCAACACATTGTTTTATTAGCATGCTAGAGAATCCACACAGAAATAACAGAAACATAAAAATAATAAACCTTACAATATAAATTATCTTATTCTGATCTGTTCTTTGTAAAAGGCATGCATAAAATTAGCTATTTCATTTTCTTGTAATGACCAAAATATTCCTTTGTGAAGAGCATAATAAGAACACATTTTAGAATCGTGAAACAATAGGAACTCTTAAATATATTTAATCACACTAGATTTCCAATGCCTTGTTTGAGAATATAAATATTTTAATCTCAAGATTTATGTGCATTGGATATATTTTCAAAATTAATTGCATGTGATAACACATCGATATAAATTCAATTTCCTTTTCTAATCTCACTGACTGCATGCATCTCTTGTAATAAGCAGATAGCTTGTCAATTTCTCATCAGAAACCACAAATTGCCACTCAGTTTCCTTGGTGATAAACAACATTTCACCTCTCAACCCTCAACTAAGAAAATTAAATTTTAATCAATATCAGTAGATTCCCTACCCCCACCACTCTAATCCCAAAGAGTTGTACTTATGGTTGTCATGCCTAAGGTATTATTCAACCCTAAGAATCATCAGAGTTTACCTTTTTAGCTAGAGCAGAAACACTTTTACAAATTCAAAGTGTACTTACTAAGAATCTAAGCTTTAAAAACTTAAGTATTTTATCCTTAAATATGTGTTTACATTCATAAGAGCATGTATATGTGCACGTGTGGGTATAGAGGCATGTATTTCTGTACAGTGAAAAAGAATGTCTGAAACAATGAATAACTCAGCAGCAATGACACTTCCAAAGCAGTGTCCCGTATGTGACTTCTAAAAAAAATAAGACTTAATGGCTACTACTAAAGAAACCAAGACTCTTCAGCAAAATAGCCGAGGAGGTCCCAGGATAGAAATGTATATGAGCCCCAAAATCTTGTAGTATCAGATACGAAAGAAGGAATCAAAGAATACTAGGATATTATCAAAAGGAATGATGAAACCACCTGAGCTGGACAAAGTTGAGCATTTGATCATTAACAGGGATAAAACTGCACTGGACCAAAGTGTATCAAATATGTTTAAATATAAATCAAGACATTTAAAAAATTTCACTGGTCACCTTTGGAAATGTTAGAAAACAGTAATCCTATACATGCAGAAACTACTTAGAAATGCAATTCGGTCTTCCATTCTCCAGATATAAAAAGCAAGCTCACATCTGTTAAAACAACAAAGATCTGGGTACAGAGGTGAGGTAGAAAAAGATGCTTGAAGCGGACCCTGTCTATTGAAGCGTATAGTAAGAATGAATAATTTACAAGCACGTTTTCATCTTCAATGCCACTAAGAGCTGAATTCTAAGGAGCTTAGGGAGACTGTAACACATCTGCTAACCAAATAGAATAAGCAGAAAGAACAAGCCAAAATTTTCTAACAACCTGTTCACAAGATTGGGGAGTGGATGGGGAGACTAAAGAAGAAATGGCAGAAAAGCAGAGACTAGTATGGTAGTAGGTTACTTATATCCTTAACTCTATCTATTCATTCAATTTCAGAAAATCAGATAACTATATTAAGCTAAGTCAAAGTTGCATTAAGCTAATATTAGCTATGTATAGTTCCCATCAAAAGGAATGCATTATAACAAGAGGTGCAAAATGTAAAAGGAAAACTGTCAAGCAGTAGCTCCTACCCTTTTAATTCAAATAGTCTAAAAAATATATTCCACTGCATAAATATACATGAGAAAAATCCCCCAACTCACATATGATCTTTCAAACCTATGCCTATTTCATGTATCTTTAACAGGAGGTATACCAAACATGTAAAAACACAGAAAGAAATGGCTTAATTAGTGTCTTACAAAAAATGTTATAGTCTGTCAATAGTTTATAAAATATGGTTTCTCAGCATGGCTTGGCATCAAAACAACACACAGCCACAAAAACACAAAATGTTTAAAAATAGGATCTCATATCATTTGCTTCTCTACTCATTTTGAAAAATGCTATATATATGTCACCTCAGACTACACCTTATGAAATAACAACTAACAATATGTTTAGCCATCTAACCAGCAGGTAAAATTCTGCATCTAGAGGTGATAGATCAGGAGAATTTAAAAATTTTAAAAAACACACACACACATAGAGAAACATGCTAGGTTAATTTATTCATTTTTTTCATAAATAATAATTTGGCTTTAAGGACGATTTGAGGAAAAGGCTTCATTTTTATTCCTACTTATTGATGTGCTCAGTAAATACGTAAGATGCATACCTATTTTAGATACCAGATATAAAATGGTAATAAAGGACAAAATCACTGGTCTTCACTCCAGGGAGAGAAAGGAGAAAGAGCGAATAAATCAATTTAAAAATCCACAAGATATCAGAAAGTGACAAATGCTATGCAAACAAATAAACTAGGGTGATACAATATAAAGTGCCTGAGTGGTTACATTAAATTGGGTATTCAGAAGGCTGAAGGACACAATCATGGAATGATCTAATGATTCTCTTGAAGAGAGCAACAGCAAAGCCCTAATGCAAGAGCAAGCTTGGCCTGATTTAGGTAAAGAAAGAAAGGAAATGTGACTGGAGCCTAGCAAACAGTGGGGAAAGGTAGAAGGGTGAGATCACGGACATAGGACCAGATTACTTAAGGACCTACAGGTCATAGTACTAATACATTTTTACATTACATTCTTGGATTGTAAGAAGCAGCCTTATAAAACTTACTGTTATGCTTTTTGTAAAATTGTTGTTGGAGATACTATTCACAATACAACAAAATACTCTTCATGAGGGTCCAAAGGAAGAATTTCTTTCAACAATCATGTTCAGTAAAAGCTGAGCTTCTCTGAGGAACTGGTGTAAATTCACTTTCTGTGAATTTTGAAGTCATGTTCTCCTTTATCCTCTGAACTGTAGAAAACTCAAGAGTTGAATTCACATTCTGGCATAGTACAAAACCTTACGGTATCTATGTTATTTAAATAAACTTTTTACTTTGGAATAGTTTTATTTTTATTTATTTATTTTTTTTTGAGACAGAGTCTCACTGTGTTGCCCAGGCTAGAGTGCCACGGTGTCAGCCTGGCTCAGAGCAACCTCAAACTCCTGGGCTCAAGCAATCCTTCTGCCTCAGCCTCCCGAGCAGCTGGGACTACAGGCATGAGCCACCATGCCCGGCTAACTTTTTCTATATATTTTAGTTGGCCAATTAATTTCTTTCTATTTTTAGTAGAGACAGTGTCTCACTCTCACTCAGGCTGGTTTCAAACTCCTGACTTTGAGCAATCCTCCCACCTCGGCCTCCCAGAGTACTAAAGGCGTGAGCCACCGGGCCCGGCCTGAAATAGTTTTAGATTTAGAGAAAAGGTACAAAGCTAACACAGAAAGTTCACATATTCCCTCCACCCAGTTTCGCCTCTATCATTAACATCTTACATGAGGATGGTACATTTGTCCTGATTAATGAACCAATAATCATACATTATTTTTTTTTTTTTTTTTTTACCTTTTTAGAGACAGCGTCTCACTCTGTCACACAGACTGGAGAGCAGTGGCATGATCATAGCTTACTGCAACCACAAATTCCTGTACTCAAGCAATCCTTCTGCTTGAACCTCTCAAGTAACGGAGACTACAGGTGTGTGCCACCACACTTGGCCAATTTTTTAAATTTTCTTGTAGAGAAAGGAACTCACTGTATTGCCCAGACTGGTCTCAAATACCTAGCTTCAAGCAATTCTCTCACCTTGGCCTCCCAAGTGCTGGGATTACAGGCATGAGCCACCACTCCTGGCCTCAATAATCATATGTTATTATTAACTAAAGTTCATAATTTATCCAGATATTCTTAGTTTTTACCTGATATTCCTCTTCTGTTTCAGGATCATTATGGTATCTATTCTGTGTATTAAGTTTACCCTAGCTTTATCTCATTATTCAATCTTCATTTTTCCCTTATTCTAAGCTCTGTAACTACTGTTATCTAATATATTATATCTATTTCTATAAACCTTCCCCAATAATTCTGAGAACCAGATGGAGTAATAAAAATTAGTAGAGAGAAATTTATTGGAAGATACAATTAGCTTCTTTTTCCAGCAAGTTAAATAGTCTAATATCATTCAAAGTAATGCTTTTAAAAATTCTTAAATCTTTTAAAAATACAGGGACTCGAGGAAATGTCCAATTAAAAATTTTTTTCAAAGATGTCATTTGGAGAAAAATGCAAAGTCAGTATTTTTAAAAGTGTTTTTATGATATTAATCTCTAGAATTCTCTTTTGTTGACACATAGAGCATTAGTAATCCTGATTGTCATTATTGAGCCATGTAAACTTAACTTGGTCTCACATTGCACAAATCTAAAATGTAGGTTAAAAAAAAATGATCTTCTAATGTCTCCTTCAATTAGAAATGTCAATGATTTCTAGTTTGTGACTTAGTTTGACTGTCAGGTTCTCATATTTTCCATCACAAATAAAGAGTGGAAAACATTAATGCTTTTAAAGATACTACATTTTAAAAAGAAGCATGAGAAAAGGTAAAAAAATCAATTTATATTTTCCACTGTTCTTTATCACTGAAAATTTGACATTTCTAATCTCAAATGGGTATTGAGATAGTTCTGCTTTCTATCTATAAAAAATTATCTTGCCTCAGAACAACCTTCAATATTAAAGTGTGACTGATTACCTGAGGAGAAACCTCTAGTTTGCAGCTTAATTTGTCATATACACCAAGAGGAAATATCCTCACTGACACCAGAATTGTAAAAATACACTATAGTTAAAAGGTTTTTAGCATCATTTTTCAAAACTTCCTCAAAACCAGAACATTAATCCATGAAAGTTTGACTCTAAGGACTCCAAGTGTATGTTTACCTCTCCATATTTAAAAAAACCCACGATTTTAGTCAATTTACTCCCCTAATCTGTGATGTATTCTGTATCTACAAGTCTTTCTGCAGAAATGGATAACAAAATAAACAGTGAAATTTTAAAGTATTTACGCTATTATTTTTAAAAATCTATATATTGTACAATCTTTTTTTTTCCTTTTGAGACAGGGTCTCGGCTTTGTCACCCAGGCTAGAGTACAGTGGCATGATTATCGCTGACTAAAATTAAAACTGAATAGTAAGGATAAGATATGGAAATGATTATCATTTAAATTTAATACAAGAGATACTAAATTAATATAAAATCACAATATAAGTGAAAGAACAATTACAGTCCCTTTAATAACTTTTTCTAACCTCAATATTATACAGAATGTTTCCTTAAATCACTTTCCAATACTTTCAATTCTCCAGTGTTTCAAAAGAGAAAAATTTATGTTTAAAAAGGTAAAAACGGCCAGGTGCAGTAGTTCATGCCTGTAATCACAGCACATAGGAAGATCACTTGAGCCCAGGAGTTGAATAAAAGCTTGAGCAACATAGCAAGACCTCATCCCAACAAAAAATTTTTAAAAATTAGCCAAGCACAGTGGTACATGCTGTAGTCCCAGCTACTTGGGGGGCTGAGGCGGAAGGATCGCTTGAGCCCAGGAGTTTGAGGCTGCAGTGAGTTATGATCATGCCGCTGCCCTCCAGCCTTGGCAACAGAGCAAGTTGACCAGGCTGTCTCAAAAAAAAGATAAAAACTACATGGTTTTATAGTATGTTTACATGAAGCAAAAAGAAAGAATGAGTGCAGAATATTTCCCTTGAAATATGAGTGAAAGCAGCACATGGTCCTGCATGATTAGCATGTAACACTCCCTCTATAACAGGGTCCAAAGAAGTTAATAACTTCTCATGGCAAATGAGAGAAAGAAAGGGCTCCTAACCATAAATATTTATCAGTTTGAGCATATTTTCACATAACTCAGTTTTTCTCTAGTAACAGCTGAAAGAAAATGAAAAAAAATTCCTAGGAACATGCTCCAGCACAGAGGGGATGAATAAATGTCATCATAACTTCTCAATACATCTCAGAGAATCTTTGTTACAAACCAAATAATAAAACTTTTTTAAAAATTGAAGATAAGTAGCCCTACTTTGAGAATACAATTAAAAGAACGAATATTAAAGCAAGTTATACAGAAGAGGGAATCAGTTTAATTTCCATGGAATTTCATTTTTCTTATATTCTTAAAATAGTTAAAAAAGGTATTCTGTGGGGCACATAACATATATAACACTATAAAGAACTAAACATGTTAAGACACTTAAGTGTCTTGAGTCAAACCTTAGAGAATAAATATAATCCAAAATTCAGTTTTATGTTATTAAACTTATAATACCTAACTTACAATACCAGTTTAAAATGGTAAGGGATTTTGAAATATTGAAAGGACATGCATTTTTAACTCAGAATGGTTTGAGATGAAAGGTGTAAATTTCTATATAATTAAAGAATGTGATTTTTAATTATTAGATCTGTATTTTTATTAAACTTCAGCATTTGTTGTTATGTCATAAAAATAACCTCTAAAATAGCCTGTCAGTAGAATGACTTCACAGAATACTAGTTCAGTGTCACATAAAGATATTACTCTGTACACAAAAACCTAGCATATTCTTGGCATATACTTTTCCACATTCATCTTTCCTAAAAAAATCTCATGAGAAATTTTAAAATAACATCCAGCTTCAGAAGGAACAATTCCCTCCAAGAATAATTGTGGAATTAGCTCCTAATTATTTACTGACATAAGAAACCTTACAACTTTAACTTGTGTTTTTCCAAGCCTATCACAGTTTAACTCCATAATAAATAAATAAAGCAGAAGTTGAGGTAACAGAGAAGATCAATAAAGATAATAGGAGGGATAACTACTGCCCTCAAGTCAGTTATTTTATGACTGTAAACTGTGCACATATATGCATAAACATGCACACACACACACAGTAAACATGGTCCATTGTTTTACTAGTCCCACTCTAAAGGCATGACATAAATAGAAAGGAAAAGCTGTGTTGCTCAAACTAATTATGGACTAAGGATTCCCTGAAGGATGGATGGATATAAAAATACACTGGGGGAGGAAAGCATGACAGAAAAACTTTGACTAAACCAATATCTGTGATTCACAGTCCTAAGGGGACATAGGAACATAGTAAAAGGTCCATCATAGGATAAATGTGAGCTAGACAAAGGAAAATTCTGGATTAAAATATAAAATAATCACAATATATATTATCAAAAGCAAAAAAGACATATATAATAGGGCAGGTTATGATATTAGTTTTATACTCTGCAGTTTAAAATATCTTTCCTTAAAAAGGTTTTCTGTGATTAAACTTAAGGGTTAATTCATCTTACCTTCCACAGAAGGTGCTTGGTCCTGAGCTGAATACAGCATATCCTTAAAAGCCTAATAGAAAGAAAGGAAAGCAATACATGAAATCCTGAGTAAACTTTATATTGAAAGTATCTGAAGCTAAACACAATTTTTTTTCAATATCCAGACAACTATATATAGTTCCCTAAATTGAGAATTCAGTGAAATACTTTAATTTTTTTTTTTTTTTTTTTTTTGAGACAGAGTCTCACTCTGTTGCCCAGGCTAGAGTGCCGTGGCGTCAGCCTAGCCCACAGCAACCTCAAACTCTTGGGCTCAAGTGACCCTTCTGCCTCAGCCTCCCGAGTAGCTGGGACTACAAGGCATGCGCCACCATGCCTGGCTAATTTTTTCTACATATTTTTAGTTGGCCAATTAATTTCTTTCTATTTTTAGTAGAGACAGTGTCTTACTCTCGCTCGGGCTGGTTTCAAACTCCTGACTTTGAGCAATCCTCCCACCTCGGCCTCCCACAGTGCTAGGATTACAGGTGTGAGCCACCATGCCCAGCCCAATTAACTTCTATAAGCTAAAATCCATCCAAATATTATACATTCACATCAATCCAGTATTGTTCAATCTTTTAAGAGAAGGGTGAATTCATACATTTTAAAAATTAAGGAGCATTTGGAAAAGAATGAAAAATCACCTGAGAGATCACAAACTCTCTTGACCAAGGAAAAAACAGTGCAAGAAATATAACAAAAGTCTTAGAGAAATACACTGGAACACTGCATAAGGAAATATGGAAAACTGGATACAAGTATGTATTTTTAATTGTGGTAACATATAAGTAACATAAAACTCATCATCTTAACCATATTTAAGTGTACAGTTCAGTAGTGTTAAGTACATTCACACTGTTGTGTAACCAACCTCCAGAACTCTTTTCATATTGAATATAAATATTTTTCATCAGGTCTAGAAAGTCCTCCATAAGAGTTCAGGACTATAAAGACAGTGCTGGTTTACTGGGTTTTATCTGCAACCACATAGTATATTAGCTAACAAACATATTTAGGTAACTTGTATGATTGCAGTTTGGTCTCTTCATAAATGGTTGTGGGACAGGAATCAGAAGCATTTCTCTATTTGTCTAAACGGTAGAACCAATTAAGCAGATAAGGCTCCAGAGCTGAAGAGCCAGTCATAAACCTAGGTGACTTTATTCAGCCCCACAGCTTCAAAGCTTCAAATACAATCTAAACACTGATGATTCCCAAATTGGCCTACAGCAGGATCCCTCTACCTTGGTAAGACTGGCATTTGGGAGCAGATAATTCTTTGTTGTGGGGGGTTATTCTGTAGATTACAGGATTTTTAATAGTATACCTAGCATCTACAGACCCACTAGATACCAGTATCGATCCCCCAACACCTCTGGTTGTGACAACCAGACACTGCTACTGAATGTCCCCTAAAGACAAATTAATCCCTCCCCAGAACCACCAGCCTTACAGTCATTCAAGTATATAAATACCAAAAAGGAAGAAATAAACTTCCAGAGTAGTTCACTAAAAAAAAAAACAAGAGAGAGACTACAGGTATTCAAGTCTAGTAAATTACATTCTTTCCAAGTAAATTTACTATTTGCTTTGGATTAGTGACCAAACTGTTAGATCCATGACTAACCAAAGCTAACAATATATAGTAAAAAGATTTCCAATGAAACAAGGAAAATTGAAAATTTTAAATCAATGCATTTTTTGTTCACTTTAACCCATGTTTTATAAAAATGTAAGAAAATTATTTATATATATATATATAAATGTCACATGTTTAAATCCAAAAATATTTAATAAGATTCACTATTTATATAGAATTTGAGGCAATACAGTAAGCCAATTGAGGAATAATAAAAAATAAATATTTCATCTTTGTGTCCAGTTCCTGGCTTAGAGCTCCTAAAATCTTTAGAATTTACTGTCTTTAATATGCCAATGAGACAGTTCAATGAGGGGAGGAGAGAGAAAAGGCCCTAGGCAGCTTCAGGATGGAGGCTGGTCACCAGAAAAACCAAGGGATTAGAGTGTTAAAATATTCGGCCCCATCTCCAGACCTCTGGGGAATGGAGAAGGGCTGGAGGTGGAGTTCAATCACCAATGGAAAATGATTTAATCAATCATGCCTGTATAATGAAACCACCATAAAAACCTTAATCATCAAGGTTCAGAGAGATTCCAGGTTGGTAGAAGTATCTCTCTTCCATTTAGCTATTTCTAAACTGTATCCTTTACAATAAATCTGTAATAGTAAGTTATAGTGCTTCCGTGAGTACTATGAGTCCTTCTAGCAAATTACCAAACCTGAAGAGAGGGCTGTGAGAAACCCCAAGTTTGCAGTCAGCCAGGCAGAAGTGTGGGTGGCCTAGGTATCCCATTTGTGGTGGCCATCTTAAGCGGGAGCCCTTAATCTGTGGGGTCTGTGCTAACTCCAGGTAGTTAGTGTCAGAATTAAATTGAACTGTCAGACACTCAGCTATTGATAGAAAATTGGTTGTTGGTGTCAAGAAAAAAAACAACACATGTGGTGTCAGAAGTGGTATCACACAACACCATACCACACAGTATCTTTCTGGAAAACCTTTATTAGTGAACCACAGGTTTCTAAGATTACATTTGAAGTTCAGCCTCACTTTTATAGAGTATTAATTCTTAAACTTGTTTGTATTCAAAAGCCCTAGGTGAGTTATGACAAAAGTATGGAACTTCTTTTAAGAATAATGTATATACACTCAATATTTTCTTTATAATTTCAAATGTTCTCAGGGACAACTAACTTACAGACAAAAATAAGAAGTTAGTCCAGAAGATCTTATCAAACATCAGAAAATCTTTATTTCAGTTCCCAGATCACAATTTCTAAAGTCTATATAAATGTAGAGTGGTAGTCATATTACCAATCTTCAACAGGCTATTTTAAGAGGGTAAATGGACAAAAAAAAATGCTGAAAGCAGAGTAAATTTCTAGAAGTTAAAATATTTTTAAAAAGCAGTAGAAAAATGTAAGGAGAAAGGGACAAGTAAATCCAGCCAGAGATTAGTTATATAAATAAATCTTATCATCAGAGCAAGTAATATCAGAGACTCAAATGGTTGAATGAAGTTCTACTTCTGGCATATAATAGGAATGGGTACCAAAATTAAATAATGCTATCAGGAACCAAATAAACTATAAATGACTAGCAAAGTGACTTGGTACACACTAGGAGCTCAATAAATAGTTCTTGAATTCAAAAGGGTTTCTTCTCTGGAGAAAATTACTTTAAAGAGATTAATAATGCACACTAGATAGAATCTCTTGACATGTAATAAAGACGAATTTAATTTACTAAAGGAAAGTTTACCAAATCAAATTTTTTAAAAGATGAATTAAAATTTTACAGAGAGAAAAATGATAGTCTTCATTCTGATTATAAAACTGAATTATAATTTCATTTAAATCAAGACAGATTTCAGTGAAATCATAGGCAACTCTTTTTGCTTCTTACTACTTTATCTTCCTCTGATTGAGAGACCTCTATGCTTTTGGTAGTAATAGTATCTAGAGACCTCCATAAATAAGATACCATGCTATACCTGTGACAAGAAAATAGCCCCCAATCTGGAATAAGGAACAAAACCCTACAAAGTATTGTATATATTATTACCTGTGGATTGTTTGTGAGTCACCCAGAGCACTTGTCTGGTTGGGTTGGTAGTAGTACATCCAAATCATAAAACAACAAATTCAAAGAGTTTCCTCAATTTGTGCTGTTTTAGAAAATCAAACGCTTTACATGAAACTCTGAATTTGTAGAGTAAATAAGTCAATACACATTTACATGCATTACAAAAGTATTCTTTGATTTCCAAAGGATTAAAAACAATCCTTTACATCAGCATCTCTACTGTAAATCTGAGCCGTAAATATTTTTGTTATTTTATTGAACTATATATAAACACAAACTGGGAAAAAACTCCTAATACTTACAACAACTAATATAACAGTAAAATCTTACAAATTAAATCCAAACATAACCACAAAGCCAAAGCCACTCAACCAATAACATTTACATGACAGGAAAAAATATGCTGTTTCGCTGAAACAAAAATCTCACACTGTAACATGAATACAGTGCTCACTGCCAATATACAAGTTCTTTTGAGCTTTGGAATGCCTATATTACTGTATCAGATGTGATGCAATTCTCCAAGTACTTGTCTCTGCACTGAGGCAGCATAACAGAGTGGTTAGGAGCTATGGAGTCAGACAACGTGTATGAAAATCAACTCTTGACACTTACTAGGTGTGTAACCTTGGGAAAACAAACTTCTCTGTACTTTGGTGCCTTCATCTATAAAACAGGAATAGTGACTGCACATACCTCACAGGTCTAACATGAGGATTAAAAACTCTTAAAAACACAACATTAATTTTGATTCATGATCATACACGAAGAGTACTTAGAACGCTACCTAAAATATAAAAGATGCTTAAAAAATGTTATCCAATATGTAATGTGAACTACCACAAAACTTACATCATACAATGGGCCATAACATCATCTGACCCTCTAGCGGGCACGATACATCATTTATACATTAGATACG
Source organism: Lepilemur ruficaudatus (assembly GCA_963574885.1). Lineage (NCBI taxonomy): Eukaryota > Metazoa > Chordata > Mammalia > Primates > Lepilemuridae > Lepilemur > Lepilemur ruficaudatus. The sequence goes on from CAUYRT010050474.1 coordinate 24,114, forward strand.
TCTCAGTTGTCATAAGCTCATCATAGAGTAGTTCTATCTGGAGCCAATAAGACCAAACAAGCACAAACACAGGCACTGCAATCTCCTGGCATTATCAGTTCATTAAATGGTCATCTAGATGATCTAGAATGTGTTCCTATCTTATTTTTGGATAATTGCTGCTATGAAGACACAAGATTTATTTTCTCGTAGGAAACCTACAGACTCCTAAAAAAACACATGCAGATCCCAGTTTGAGTATGCTTTAAATAATAAGGTCTCCTAATTATAGTAAATTAATCAATCTAAAATATTACTTGAACTTTGTACAACATGCCTATTGCACAAATAGAGTATAGTTCAAACTTAACATGTATATTCCATGAGAACACCAAAACAAACTTCTTACTACATTGTTAATTTTTAATGACTCACAACAGATCCCTAATCATCTTTCCAATGCACAAATGTGTTTTTAAGACCATTTAAAGGAGATAAGAAGCCAGAAAAACTCTTAATTTCTACCAGCTTACCATTAGTCTCATATATAACATACCGTAAATATTATCACTACCATTAATAAAATATATAGCCTATGTTGCTCTCATTCACTTCAACATTCATTCAAAGTCAGCACATTGCAATCTATTGGATTAATAAACAATAAAATAAACACAGGTATTTGAATAGGAAGGGCATAGAATATTTGTCCTCGTGAGCCTTTAAAAGAGCCATAAACCCTGTTAACGTTTAACAATTGAATAAAATTTACATCAGATACTTTTTTTATCTGAAACACTTTTCCAAATGAAACCCTTGAATAATAAAATTTACACATATTCTTAAAAAATATGTGCATTATGTGCTGACCTACAGCAACCTAGAAATATTCTCCAAATTATCTCTTTTCCAGTTTCCACTTCCTCTTTTTGTATTCCCTTTTTTTTTTGAGACAGAGTCTCACTCCCTTGCCCGGGCTAGAGTGAGTGCCGTGGCATCAGCTTAGTTCACAGCAACCTCAAACTCCTGGGCTCAAGCAATCCTTCTGCCTCAGCCTCCTGAGTAGCTGGGACTACAGGCATGTGCCACCATGCCCGGCTAATATTTTCTATATATTTTTAGTTGTCCAGTTAATTTCTTTCTATTTATAGTAGAGATGGGGTCTCGCTCTTGCTCAGGCTGGTTTCGAACTCCTGACCTTGAGCAATCCACCCGCCTCGGCCTCCCAGAGTGCTAGGATTACAGGCGTGAGCCACCACGCCCAGCCTTATTAAACAATTTTGATGGTGACACTGATCTTCATGGGGTACTCTTTGGATACTCAGAAACAGGAATTTGGAAGCCAGAATGTTTGGTTTCAGACTTAACAGAATGACAAGTGACACCTTCAACTTTATCACTCACCCCTCTCTATCGACCCCCACCCTGGCAGCTTTGGAGTGACGAGTAAAGCTCATTATAACTGAGTAATGCTCTCAATTATTTTGAGTTCTTAAATGATACTCCCAAGTTTCCGCATGTGTTCAATGTAGAATATGAGTTTAATTCCATGGTAGTTGAAGGGTGGGTGGCATTAACTTCCTCGTCTTTATAAGGAAAATGCAGGGAACTGCCTGCCTTGCAGGGGCCCAACCTCACTGGGGGAGCTATGTTACTTTTTAGGATTTAATTGGGGGATTTTAGGCATTAAAACAATAGTGGGAAAGAAAAAATATTTCAACCTCATGGAGAGACGTGGTCATCCACAAAATCGCCCCCACCTCCACTTGGCCAAAGACAGCTTGCTTGTTCAAAGGAGTGGCAAGGCTGTCTCTTTCCACTCCTGGAATGCCCTAATTCAAGAGATGGCTCATAACATAGGTCAGTGTGGAGGTTTAATGAGATAGTATTTATTTATTTGTTTAAATCACCTAGTTTCAGAGGCCTCACGCATGCAAGCAAAGATGCACAAAAATATGCATGACTTAGAGGAGGAGTAGGAGGCCACAGCAGAGCCGGGCCACAGGCAGGCAAGCAGAGAATCGCTGCTGGAGACCAGCCTTTTGGCACGGTGGAGATTCGTGGAGGTCCTAGCCCAGGGTGTCAGCACCCTGAGGATCTGGCAGATTTGGCTGAGTGAACACTGCAGGCACTGGCCAGGCTTTAATCTGGCAGGCAGGCAAGGCAGGGCGAGGCTAGAGAGGGAGGCTACTGCAGACCAGTGCTCTGCCAAAGGCGCCGTAACCACTCGGGGGCCCACGACTCAAAAGGAGGTGCCAGGGGGGAGGCCAGAGCAGGCCTGGGGGTGGCCATTTCAGATGGAAGCTCTCGGGGTGCCAGCAAGGACGGCTTTGTGTCTTTGACTACAAAATCCTATGTGCGCATGTGAATGTATGTGTATTACGAATGTCTTCATTAGCATTCTCAAGCATTATAGACTTATTTTCTAAAAATTTCCCACCAGCGTTTATTATTGAATACTTGTGTAAGGCTGTATTAGAAGTCGTGGGGTTCTGGTTCTTTCCTTTTTTTTTTTTAAATTTCAAAATATTAAAGGAGCACCCATGTTTTGTTACATAGATAGCTTTCGTAATGCTCAAGCCAGGGTTATTAGTGTCCCCATCACCTGTGTCATGTTCATTGTACCTGTGAGGTTGGTTTTTAACCTTCCTACCTTTTTGATTACTCCCATCTTTGTTTCATCCACTCAATAAATATTTGGTGTTCTTGACACTTCATTTCATGTTGACAATCCAAAGATAAAATAAAATGGTCCCTGTTCTCTGAAAACTTAGTCTACTGGGAAGATAAGACAATCACCGCTCAAGAAACCCTAAGATAATTTTGTCTGGCTGAGCAAGGTAGGGAGCACTGCATGGAAGAGATGAAGGTTGGACTCAGGTTTGAAAGTGAAGTAGGTAGTTTTGCAGAAGGGTTTCAGGTGGGCTATTCCAGGCAGAATAAGAATATCACCTACACAGAAGTGGGAGAGGCCTTTCTTCAGAGACCCTCTTCCAACTTCGTAACAATCTTTCTCTCCGCTTATGTCCTCAGTTAACATGCTTGAGCTATCTACTTTTATTAATAGTTATCAGAAACTCCACAGATATTTCTAACCTTAACTCCTCTACGATATTTCATCCCTCCATTTTTGATAAACTGGGACCATTCTGCTGGCATCATTAATTCAGTGCATCTAAAATGAAACTGATTATCCACACCCAACCGTATCCTTGGTTTCCAAACTTGTAGGAATGGCACCCTTATCCTTTCAGCCACCCAGGTTCCAAGTGTAAGAGTTGAATTCACCTTTTCGCTCTCTCTGACCACCGTAGCAAGTTCATTGCTAAGTCATACAGAGGCTATCTCTTCGATATTCCTCACATCTGTCCTCTTATTTTTATTGCAACCTCTTTCCTTTAGTTATTAATTTACTTTAATAGAGACTAAATTTTTCGCCTCCTAAATAGCTTTCAGCCCCTCCCCGTGCCAACCGAATTTGATTTCTATCGCTGCATAACGAATTTCCACAAATTTAGAGGCTGAAAACAACACCTATTTATTATCTCCAGGTGGGCTTCTGACCTGTTGGCCAGGTGGTGTTCTTATCTGAAGGCTCCGAGTAGAAATCCTCTTCCAAGCTCATTCAGGTTTGGGCAGAATCCAGGTCCTTCTATGTGTTTGTAGGGCTGAAGTCTCATCTTTTCTCTGGCTGTTAGCCAGGGCTTGTTAGAAGCTACTAGAAGCCACCTGCCATTTCTACTGTGTGTGACCTTCCACCTTCTAACCAGCAATGAAGAATTTTTTGCATGTTGAGTGTAGTGCTTCTGATCTCTTTCCCAAGAAAGGGCTCCTATCCCTGTCAAGGCCGTGTCTGAGGTCAGGCCCTATCAGGGATAATCTCCCTTTCTTAAAGCCGACTTTGCCATCTGACAACAGCCCATCATAGCCACAGCTTCCTCCCACACTCAAAATAGAGGGGGACCGACAAGATCACGGGTCCTTGGGGGTCATTTTAGAATCCCGCCTACCGTAGTAACCATGTAAATGCTGCCGCTAGATTTATGCTTTTAAAACGGAGTCCACTGATGTTATAAACTTTCTCAAAAAGTGATAAGTAGCTGCTCAGTATCAACCAAATGTATTATTTTATTTTTTATTTATTTTATTTATTTATTTATTTTGAGACAGAGTCTCACTGTGTTGCCCAGGCTAGAGTGCCGTGGCGTCAGCCTCGCTCACAGCAGCCTCAAACTCCTGAGCTCAGGCAATCCTCCTGCCTCAGCCTCCCAAGTAGCTGGGACTGCAGGCATGTGCCACCATGCCCAGCTAATTTTTCTCTATATATTTTTTAGTTGGCCAATTGATTTCTTTCTATTTATGGTAGAGACGGGGTCTCACTCTTGCTCAGGCTGGTCTTGAATTCTTGACCTTGAGCAGTCCTCCCACCTCGGCCTCCCAGAGTGCTGGGATTACAGGCATGAGCCACTGCATCCGGCCAGTATCAACTAAATGTAAAACACAAAAACTAAAACACCTCAGTTTGGCACTCATCGCCTTCCACAATGTGTACCCAATGTACACATTTTCCAGTGTGTCTCTTTCCTTTCTTATCTGTTCCCCAGGCTCCAGCCACACTAGATGGTTCCTTTCCACTTTCCTCCATCACCTGGTTTGTCTTCCTGGAGACCCACCTGGAAACCTTTTCCATGAAGCGATACCTAATCAGTCCAAGGGGCTGCGAGCTCATCATCCTTTATCTCTTCGTAGCATTCCGTATTTCTCTTATAGCACTTAAGCTACTCTGTGATATGCTGACTTTGTGTACTTCTATAAAACAATGACTGCTTCTCCAGTAAAATAAACCCCAGCTCATTCAGGGCTGGCAGCCATGGGAGAACATCCACCTGGCAAGTGTTTGCACCTGTCATCTGACTCCTTCCCCAGAAATTTCCCACCTGCCAGATCTCGCTCTGGCTGAACCCCGTTTCCACTGCTCTGCACGGAGGGTCCCGCGACTCTCTCCTCACTCACGCTGACTTAAGTTTGAACGCACAGCTCAGCCCTAATTTTTGTCACAGAGTTGAAACAAGCCTGGAGCTTGCAAACAGCACTTAACTAAGGGCTCATGGGATTAAACACACAGAGACCAGCACGCGACTCCGTGATATTCTTACACAGTATTTTTGCTCTGGATTTTGTGCTTTTTGGGTCTTCTCACTCCTGACTCCCGTCCTATCATCATTTTTGCTAACAACTTTGTACCGAACATCCATTGTGTACCAGATGCTGGAGATGCAGCTGGGAACAGGTGAATGTTAGTCTTTTTTTTTTTTTTTTTAAGTTTAGGTGTAAGACGGTAAGATCCAGAGAGGCAGAAGCAAGCATTTTCTCTCTCATTTGTTCATAAATCTTTATCAAATGTACATTGTGAGCCGCACACTATTCCAGAAGCTGGGGATATAGTTATACAAAAGACTTATGAAATACCCGCTCTCTTGGAGTTTTATATGTTAAAAGAAATAGACAATAAACCCAAACCAAAAAAAACAAAAAACAAAGAATTTTCCGGAAGTACCATGAAGATAGTAAAACAAAGCAATGGGATGGAGAATGGTATGTTACGTATCTGGGAGGGTGGTGTTCTAGGACGTGAGGTGGCCGGAGAGGCTTCTCTGAGGACCAGAATGACGTAAGGGAAATTCCATAAGAAGGTTTCAGAAAACAGGAACAGCGATTGGAAAGGACAGTCCACGGAACACCATCCAGCGACGGAGGGTCTCCCGTTTTCTGAATGATTTATGATGGGAACAGTCGATCACTCAGAGGGTTTTACAAAAAGGCTTGGTCCTGTTCTCTGCCCTAAATAGGAAAACCAGCCAAGAGTCCAAGGCACAGAACTGGAATTCGAAAGAGGCGGAAGAATCACTCTATTCATCCACTTCTTTTTGGATGTGAGGGTCGTGAAGGCAGGGACCGTCTTTTGACTTTTACTATCATTACTGTGCCCTGATTCCCTAACAAATATTTGCTGAGCTGAATCCGACTGGACAGCGGCAAGCTGAAAGGCTGTCAATCAAATGTCTCCTGCCAAACACATTTGTTTTCCGATATAAATTTACAGAATGAAAAATAATATGTGATCACACTCCTCAGGCACAA